>JAACJT020001109.1:0-16360 GCA_009936485.2 Gymnarchus niloticus | reverse complement strand
AGCCTGGGACTTGGGGGGGGGGGGTGGCTAGGAGCCCAGTTTTGGGGGGGGGGATGCAGCTGAGATACAGATGTGTGCTTCTCTGACAGCTGGCAAGAGGGTTTTATGGGAAGGCTGCCTAGGAAGACTAAAGCCAAATGAGCTCTGAGTTCGTGTGTTTGTGCACGTATGTGTTTGATTGCCTCTCTCTTTGTGTCTCTGTGTTGGATTGCCTCTCTCTTTTGGCACGTTTCCACCACATGGTACCGGCTCGACTCGACTCTACTCGCTTGGCGTTCCGTTTCTCTTGCAGAGAGCTGGTGGTCATGACGCTGCACGCAATTCCCGTAATGCCATCTTCAACACGACAAACAGGAAAGAACAATGGATGATATGGAAGGGATTCTGTATTTGATTCTCGGTATGTGGCTATTTGTCACAGCAAGGAGAAAACTTTTATTTCAGAAGAGGCTGAGTGCAGCAAAACAAAACACCACTGAAAAACGGTGGTCTACTCGGTCGCACACCAAAACAGACGGTCCACGGCGGCAACGTTGCAAACAGTGAAAGATCTGAAACACACACACACAGCATACCCATTTTAATATGTAATAGTAGTTGACCACGGCGTGGTTTTGCGGACATCCATATCGATTAAAGTTAAAAACAGTAGACGGTCAGTCGAATCCAAAATAGCTTACTAAAATGCTTCGCTCAGTATACCCGGTCGTGTGTTGATGATGCAGTGCTGTTGATTCTCTCTGACCAATCAGCAGCCTGGAGTGTTTTCATGTGACCATCATAGTACCTACTCAGCTCGGTTAGAACCGAGGCAGAGATGGGACCAAAAAATAGCACCAGGTACCAGGTACTAATCTCAGTTCTGCCAAATGGAAATGCAAAAAAGGCGAGTAGAGTCAAGTTGAGTTGAGCCAGTTCCATGTGGTGGAAATGGGGCTTTTGTGTGTGATTGTCTCAATTTGCATCTCTGTGTCTGATTGTCTCTCTCTCTTTGTTTCTCTGTGTGTGATTCTCTCTCTTCCCTTGTGTCCCAGTGTGTGATTGCCTCTCTCCCTTTGTATCTTAGTGTGTGATTGTCTCTCCCTTTGTATCTCTGTGCATGATTGTCTCTGTGTCTCCATGTGGGATTGTCTCTCTTCCTTTGTATCTCTGTGCATGTCTCTCTCTGTCTCAGTGTATGATTGTCTCTCCCATTGTGTCTCAGTATGTGTATGTATGTGCTTGTCTCTGTTTCCCGGAGCCCCTTTTCTGTGTGTCTGCATGGCTCTCTGTCTCAGTGGGTGTGTGTATACTTTCGTCACTGCGGGTTTGTTTATGCCTATGTCTTTGTGTGATATTTATTGGCAATGTTTTGGTTTCTGTTTTGGTTTCATATGGCTGTCTTACTGTATGGGTATTGTCCATGTCAGACTCTCGACAGTCATTTATGAAAGAACCTAGAGTAGTTAACGATGTACATCATGTCTATGTCACATCCATCAGTATGTATTTATTTATATTTTTATTTGTGCAGTGCTCGTTTTTACTTGTCGGTGCATGCCCGCACGTGGGTGGGCTGAGTGATGGGGAAGGAGGGCACAGAGGCGTCCGCTCCAATGTGTTTTGGGTTATCGCTGCTGTAGCTCCCAATGGGTTCTGGGGTTACCATTCCAGCACAGATAAAAACGGAACCTGAGATGTACTCCTCATCAAGCCGGTGCCACAGTGTTTTTTTTTTTTTCATAAGTCTGGAGTTCTGGAGGCTGGGCTATGTGCTAAAGGCTTGGCTCAGCTCACTTTAATGAGACCTGCACTTGATTACAGCGAGGACCCCTGGTGCTCGGGGAAGCCGAGACTGCACATTAGATTGTGTGTTTCCAGGTTTGGGTGCAGGTGCCACGGACAGAAACACAGCTCCATCTCACATTGACTTGCAGATCACATTTTAGCTGTAAAAACGACTCAGAGTAATATTAAATCAGTTCTCTCCCAGTGTTTCCCGAATACGGCAACACAGATGACAGAATGTTCTGGAATGTCCCTGGAAAATCGCATATAACATTCTGGTAAGTGAGGACTGGATCTTGAGGAAGGACAGTAGCTCCTGATTATGTCACCACAGGAATCTATGGATCCTGGAATCGGTGACCTTCAAATGTCTCCCCTGCTCATTCTTCTTGGATTTCTAAAGGCTTTCTGGTAGCACAGGATGTGCCAGATCTCTGACAAGGCTGGCTGGACCTAGCTTATCCATCCAAGGAGCTTATCTGTCTACAAAAGATACTGGCAGAGAGTGGCATAATGCTTATTTGAGGAAAAAACAGTCTGTTGTTTTCATACATATTGTTACTATTGTTAAATTCCAGCAGATTCTGAAACATGAGCCTAGCTTTCTTTGAGGCAAGGAAAGAACATGCACATAACAAATGACTGTAGTCCATCTGAATGATTAAAAATTTTGTTATACCATGCAAACTGATCTTTATACTTCCACCCAGGTTGGAAATTGTGCCAATATGGGTTTATATGGACAAAGGGAATTATAAACGAATAATGAAACCATTTGGACTGTCCTAAAAAATGCAGAGGACTCTTGAGTTAATCACGTTAAGGTAGCGTGAGCAACGGGCCATCTCAGCAAACTACATGATGCAAGCCAGAAGGCACTTGGTGAAGATCTTCTGTTGCTTTCTCCTCTGTTTGTTGGGATAAGAGCCGGCACCGTGATTTCTGTATGTGTGCATTCAATGAGAGCAAAACAGGACATGTGAAAACTAAAGAATTCCTATACACGTGTATTTATGCTTCTACAAATAGCCAGTAAATTAATTTACCCATCCATCCACCTTCTAGCCAGTAATCGTGGTCAGGGTCATGCTTAGGGTTCAAGGCTGGGGTACACCTTGGATAGGATTGCAGGGCACATGCAAATAGACGCTATGGGCAATTTAGGAATGCCATTCAGCCAAAACCACATGTTGTTGGATTGCAAAAGGAAACCCATGAGACACAGGAAAAACATGCAAGCTCCCCCAAAGCTAGAGGTGTGAGGCAGCATTACAAATGACCCATCTAACCATGCCCCACTATGGCCCATAAAGCTAATTTCATTTAATATCATTTCATACTAAGTCCTGCTACCATAAACTGCCTGACAACACCCATAGGAAACCTTTGAAATGCTGTGCGATGATCATATAACGGAAGCTCGAGACCAGTGTGTCAAAAACACTGCGTAAATACTCGGGAAAAGACATAAATATTAACAAGTTTATGTGGGGGTGGCAGGGCAGGTTACTGGTTAGCACTATAGTCTCGCATCTCCAGAGTTGGTGGTTCAGAATCTGCCTCTGGCCTCTCCGTGTTTGTATGGGTTACCTTCAGGTACTCCCGCATCCTCTTACAATCCAAAGACATGCAAATCAGGTGGATTCAAGACCAAGTTAACCCTCGCATGCCAGTGCAAGTGTGTCCTCCAATGGACTGCCATCCGGTAAGCGGTGTCCCCCGTCTCATGTCATGTACTTCCTCAGACAGGGTCCAGGCTTCCTGCATCCCTGTACAGGATAAGTCAAAGGGAAGACGGATGGATGGATGGACCTCTATGTGGGGAAATGTACGATCCGTGTTTGAGGGTATGATAATTCTCCCAACCCCTCTCCCGCTCCAGCTCCTTGTAATACGATGCTTATCAGAGTCTGTATTATCGCACTGATATTTGTCAGTGCTGGAAATTGCGTGACGAGTGACGCGAGGAGGCTTTGACTCCTGTCCCTCTGCGCGTCACCCATCCGAAATAAGACGACGCTCGGCAGAGTGGCCCTTTGATACGACAGAATAACTGCAGCCCGAGGTTTCGGAGCGGAGCGCAAAACGGAAGGCGGCTGAAATGAGGGCCGAGAGGGACTCGCCTCAAAGCAGCGGGGCGTGCTGTTTTTTTTAACATATGAATGGAGGCCAGAAGACTGCAGCTGGGTTTTCGGAGATACATAGAGGCGTCACATCTGCAGCCACACTGGAAGTGAGCCTGCCCACCAGGTCATTCGGAGGTCATGATGATGGACTGACAATGGGGGATCACAGGGATGGGTTGTGGCCATGTCCTGGTTGGTGTATCTACTATCAAGATCAGCAACTGCACGGCTGGCTCGGGTACCCCTCCCGTCACCGTGGCAATGGTTGGACGGCGTTATGGTAACGAAATCCATGATGAAAGTACCTCATCTTAAAATTTATCCCCTCAAGAAACAAGACTGATTTATTGATTAGACCGTTATTGAAATACAAATCTCTGAGTGCAAATTTTAAATAAAAATTTCTCGGTGTCTTCACAGTTACGCACTGGGAAAGCGCACTTTGCTTCGCATGGAAAACCGTGCTGTTAGGCGGCCGAGACAGACACTGACTGCTTGCTCTGCTCTGCACTGTCAGCTAATAATTAATGCCTCCTCTGCTCTGTCGGATGCTAGAGGAGAGGGAACAGGCTCCTTCCTCACTTGCAGGTCGGTCCCCCAGCGGACATCCCTGAGCCTGCGTGGCGGCCCGCAGGCCAGCTCTGCAAACAGTTCTGTCGCCACACCGGCCCAGTATCATACAGAGAAAGGGAGGGAGCGGTGCGGATTTTGTTGACTGCAACGACAAAGCGTCAGAGCCTGAGGCTGCAGGGGGCTTTCGCCGAGGGGATGACTCATGGCCTGTCAGTCCCTTTCATATGGGGCCAATGCAGGCAGGCTGCCTCCCCCCTCTGCCACCATAACCTGTTATTCCACGTGGACGATTGGTTTGGCTGAAAGTCCTTTTCAAAAATTGTCTTCTTTAATGGAAACAGTTCAAGGCAGCTGTTTTTTCTTCTGCTCCAGTCCTCTGTTTCCTGACTTCAGTTTCCTTTTTCCTTCCACCTCCTTCATTCTTGTCCTGTTATTTTGTATTTTTGCTCTGGGGGCACCCAGAGGGAAGGACCTAGAAAGCCCGTGTCACTTCCTCCTATTCATTTCCCAGCATCCTCTGTCTTGTTTGCCTTCCTGTGTTGTTCCTCTTCAGCCAGACCTGTAACATTATATATGAGAATTTCAAACAAGCACTAACTACCCTGTTTTCCCTCCCAGAAGTGGAGACCCTATGCATTCAGTAATAAACCAGTGGAAACCTTTTTACCGCTAACAGCACTAATAAGCCACAAAAAAAAAAAAAAAAAACAGATTTTGCAAGGCCCAGGAACTAATTCCAAATTAGTGTGATAAATGAGTGAGTAAATTATGCAGGGGTTTTGGAGACTTGGAGAGCAGGCTGGGACAGAATGAACATTTGTATTGGTGGAAAACGACCCAGCCGTGGAGCGTGTAAGGCCTGCATGTGTGTTAGCAGGAATCTGCCGATCTGGTAACCTCCTTTCTGTTTCTTTTACCTTCCCCCCCGAACAGCCCCGGACCCTGTTACTCTTTTACAGTCCGACAATAATGCACTCAGAGGTTTCTCTGGGAAAGCTGTGGCATGGGGTCTACACGGTAAGAGTAGTGCGACACCTTACTTGTCATGTGACGGGGTGGGTGAGGTGGGGGCAGAATTGTTTTTTCCTCTCCTCCCTTGACTGACTCTGCCATGCTGCGTGACACAAGTCATTTTATATTTCCCCTGGATTTGCAAGTAGCCTGGTGTGGCGACGATACTGATCCAGGCAGAGAGCCTGCTGTTTACCCCCACCTCCCCCCCAGACCCATCCATCTGCGCTGGGGCCCTTCCAGGCGAGAGAGGAGCAACCCTGCAAAACACTGGAGTTTCTCTTAAGAAGATGGAGATGGGAGGCTGTCACAGCAGGACGCCAAGCCCGGCAAACGCTGTATAAATATTCAATAAACGCTGTACAGCAGACCAGCTGCTGAGTCCTTTGCAGAAGAGAAATTAAGGCAAACGTAAAATACTACTTTTTTCATTTTTCTCATTTGGCTTCTAAAAAAAAAGCTGAAATATAGATTTTCTTTTAATTCAAAGCAGACACTAATGCTCGTCAGGAGCTGCTTATAAGAGCCCTAATGCTGTCCCATTTACAACCACCCTACCCAGATCCCCCCCACTTCCCCAAATTCTGCCTGGGTTCTGTCACCCGCCACCCTAGCTGTATAACACCTCAGCGATTCTTACCGGAGGGGGCAATTTCACACCTTCCTGCCCCCGTCTGTCAGCCAACCCTGCGGCAGTCTCCCTGCCCGCAGCGCCCTTTGCTTCCCCCAGTGCGAGGACCCATGTGGGCTGCTGGGGCCTCGCTTACATATATGACTTGGCTCTCTGTGCTGGGCTTGCTGCGGTTGGCCCAAAAATGGAAGTGTTTTGGAGCCTCGCTTGCCCAGTTGAGAGCTGAAGTGGGTGGCTGTCCGTTTGTGGAGTGTTTGTGTACGGACTGGAAATGCTTTGAGGAAAATCCTCTCTCATATTGAAAGTTATGGATGAAAATACACAAAAACGAGGTTCAGAGTGCAAAGCAAGACAACTAGAAGCAAACTAGCCAGCTGCTCATGAAAATTATGGGAACATACTGTAATGTTGCTTGTAGAGTGAACATTAAAATGGACATTATTGCTGCCTTGTCAAATCATGTTATAATTCTGCGGTCAGCGAGGAGTTTGTAAGTAAACCACTTGTGCCCTGATTACATTTTATGCTAAATGAAACAACATCAAACCATTTAAGTGGTAATGCAGTTACACACACAAACATGTACCGGTGTCATGTTAACGATAGCTTTAATTGGATTCTTTTAAGAAAGGTGCTTCGCTCTGTAGAAGTTAGAGCCACGTTTGCCAGCTTCCTCCATTGTGATACTTATTTCTTTTGAAATTTGATTACGCAGGCACAAAACTGGGAAAATGGTAAATAGGGGAAAAATGGGAAAGGTTCTTCAGTGAAATGATCGTCAAGTATGAGGAAAAGAGATTATTAAAAAAAAAGGCACCTGCTGCTGTCTCAGATGATTTTAACTCTATTTGCCTGCTTTTGTGTTCTCACATAATAATCCATGAACATATTAAACTAATCACATCAAGAAAGCGTCAGTAAGGAAATCAGTATTAACCAGGTGTCATGAAACTTCACCAACAGAAAATCATTAACAGTCACTCTTGATCAAACGCCGCGCTATTTCAGCCATCTGAGGGTTCTTGGGTAATAGTTTGCAGTTCGGAATTTGAAAATAAACTCCATTGCATCTCCACCAAAGAACTCCTTCCACAGTTGCACGAAGAGAAGTCTGGCTGCTATAACTCTAATGCCCATTTAAATGTGGCGTCCATCTAACAACTGATAATTACCAAAAATTCTGGCAATTCATGAGCCTACACAAGACAGCAACATTACAACAAAAAAAAAACCCGAAATATTTTGGGTAGCTAAAATTGTAATATACGCTGTTACTTCTACTGGGTGACCTGTTTTACCACACATCTACCAAATGATCTATTGAGCAGTTCATTTGTGGAGTACCATACTTTCTCTTCTGTATTAGAAAGTAGACTAGTCATTATCCAAATCAGTATTCTGCAATTTCTGTATTTATTTCAACGTTACTGTTCCCCAAGCAATGTGAGGAAATGTAACAACTGTTTTTCCTTTCTCCTTTGCAAAATATTCCTTCTTGAAAGTCTTGAAAGCCAGAAATGCCCCATGAGTTTCATACAGGTGCAATTGTTTCCATTGCATCTTTTATAACATATTTGTTTTTACTAAGTCCGCCCTGTGTACCATTAAGGGTTTCACTTGAGTCTCTAAAGTTAATATACTGAGGCATGCTGATGGATTTTACTGGCACTGAGCCCAGAAAGGAGGAAGTTTTCACAGCAAATCAGACCGCTAATGTTCCCCAGAATGCCCGGCACCAGCTTTGGTCGATGTCCCATGATTCCATAAGGATCAGGCTGCCATAAGGATGGTCTCACTAAATTCAGACAATTGCACTGAGACCTACACTAAAGGCCTGTTTAAACTAAATGTCAGGCCGTGCGTTTGATTAGCAGTGAGATGCCCCTGTTCGTTACAGCTCCATCTGCATGGTCACTGGTGGGCTATAAAACTGCATAAAGCATAGTTCAGAAAGTTTTCCCAGAATTCCTGTTTTTTGTGCTGATGGATAGATCTGTAGATGAAGCCATGGTGCCTTTAGACAGTGTTGTTTGATCATCTCCTGCTTACACTATATGTCTGTTTATTTGGCGTCACAACTATTTACCAACCCAACCTTAGAACAAACTAGAAGATAGAGGACAGAGGACAGCAGTAAAGTAATGTGGCTGTCTCTAATGCCCGGAAAGTTTCTGAAAAGTTGATTCATGGCCCAATTAATGTTAACATGTCTTTAAATTTTCAATGATATTTCATCGCTGTCTGCTTACTGGCTCCTTAAATTTATTATTATTTCTTTAAATTTCTTAATCCTAAGACAATGTAAAATGTTTCATCCATCTTACAGTCACTTATATCCAGTACCGGGTCACAACACTGTTATATTGTGTAATAGCAATCCATTACTACACTCCAAATAATAGACTTAAACTGATTATTGACTAACAAATAATTTCCAATAATTCACATTGTAAAACAAATTCTGCTGTATGATTAAAGACATGCCAACTAACCAAGAGTTTGGATCAAAGTAGAAACCATGATTTCTGGAGTAAAATGTTGTTCTACCTCATATATAATGACAGCTCATGCACTGGAGAAGAGACCCATGAGTTAGGGAACGTTCGCGTGGGGGGGGGTTAAAGACTGTGTGGATGGTTCACAAGGGTTGAAGGAGGTGAAGACACATGCATATCCAGCACTTACTCTTCTGCTGGACTGATCTCTTAGGTTTGGGTAGAAGGAGCAGGCACCAAGGCAGTCAATGTCTTTATGGCACAATCCAGGAATCACAAAGGCTTGGTTAACTTATCCAGGCATTTCATGCTTCTGTTAATACTTGATATAAACTGTGCTGAAGTGTAGCGACTTGACACTGAAAAGGAAGACTTGTTTGGCTATTCCAGGCCTAGAAAGCCAAGTAGAATTAAAGGTCCTCTGTTTTTTTTTCCTGCACATCATTTTCCACCCTTAGACAACTTTTAAGTGAATAGATAAGGCCTTCTTCGGTGTGATGGAGATCGTTGTGACAGACAAACCAAGGGAAGATGCTGAATGATTTTGACATCAATATCTTAGATTCCATGTGTATTTTACCAGCACAATAAAAACCAAATCCCAATTTTCACCGCTTGTCAAAATATTCATTTTCTGAAATTGGTTTTGTTTACTTATCTGTTTATTTTTTGTATTTTTAAAGGAATGAAACTGTAGTCCTCAGTGTCATTCATTTTAATATATTTATGTTTGTCCAGACCATTTGTATTTAGGCCAAGTTGCTACTAGAATATTTTTATTAGTTGTAGATGAACTCTTTATATGATTTTTGCATGCAGGATGTTTAGCGTGGCTTCTCCTGCGGGATGACCAGGATAGAATTCTCCACCCCGTTACCCCTATCTGTTTGTCTCCAGCTTTCTTTTGTGTTAAAAAAAAAAAACGCATCTCTAAATGAGGGAGAAATGATGTGTGAGGTGGGGGTGGGGGGGTGCATTTTTTCCAAAACAAACAAACTTGGTGGGCAGAAACTTTTGTGAAATTTTCAAAGACACTTCATATACAAAACTTTCTTTCCCTTGGGGTGGCAAGAAAAACAACACTTTCTTAGGTACGTTTTTCAGACCTAAGAATGACAAGCAGAGTTGAGTCTTTATTGCTATAATTTTGCTTGAGAGGGTGAGATATGCAATGGCATGAAATATTCACTCCAAAACAGTTGTGTTCATCCAAATTTAAGCAGAGGCATATCCACTTCCTCAAATGCAAATACATTAATGCTCAAGCCTTCCCCTCTACCATGCTAAAGCACATAGTACAGTTATCTTCAAAGACTCAATTGGGAGTCTTCCTTGTGATGCAAAACATTCGGAAATCTTTGCTAACAGGATGCCTTGTTACCTAGGTGTTCTATTGACAGCTACATAGATTTTTCTGCGGACGTCTCCATTTCGGCGAGCCATTGCTGTTTTCTATGCAGCTAAAGGGTCTTTTAATATGTTTTTATGCAAACGATACAATTAAACTCCTTATTCAGTTTTTATACTGGAATTATGTGGTGCCACACAGAGCACACTTTACACATTCTTTGGGATGACTTGGATGAGACATTGTCTATTCGTTTCCAACTTCTGGAGAAGGTGATTAACAAGTAACAGTCAGAGAAAATATCCCCGACTTGCTGATATTTGCAGTTGAGTAAAGTAAGCTTTTAAAAAGACCAAAATAATACCTAATGTTCTGAACAACACTGTCTGGAGGATAGGCTGGATTTGCTGACTGAGGCTATGAGCCTCCCCATGTGTCAGGGATGGGATTCAACACAGAGGCTAAAAAAGGGGAGGCGGTGTAGGCACGCACAGTGGCCTCATTCCCTAGGTTCTGTCCCTGAGCAAGAGACTCTACAAAGTGCTTCAGATGACTTTAAAATCTGTGTTAAAAATCACATTTTGGAGGCGAGGTGTGGTGCCGAAGTGGATAACGCAGCACTGTACACGCCCTACGATTTTGCCATAATGCATTTCCAGTGAGCACTGAGACAGGTTTCCACCTCCATGTCAAGCTGCAGGCACTGGGGCCGTCTGTCCCATCAGGTGGCAGAGTGCCTTCTGGACCTGCTTCTGGGCATGCCCCTCCCCTCAAGTGTGTCTCAGCGCCCGGCTGGTGGCTTTATCCGGTCCAGCTGTCGACCATGCCGCCAGCTGTGCTTCCTCGCAGCCTTTTCCTCTTTCAAGTCGAGCTCCCTCAGCTGGCCCCTTCCTCTCCGGCTGCAGCTTTAATGACCTGCCTGGCTCACTATACCTTCCCACATTGTCACGGCTAATAATGGCTTTTAATCAGGATCCCTACTGCAATGGCTGAACATGCCTGCTTCTTTGCACTTTTGTATTGGGACGATATTAAGTGAAGTTCTGACAATGCTCTCGCATTTCACTGAGACTTCCCGTGAGAGCTCCATGCCAAGCTGCAGTATGGCCAGGATGGGGCATGTAGCTACAAATCCAGGAAAGTCTAACAATGCCCCAAGGAGGCACGACATGATGACAAAATGAACGATTTAGTCAACGAAATTAAGAAATCTCACTGCGAAGTTAAAACACATCGAGTCCACCTTTCTCCTGCCTCTGAGGAAGGTCCTAAGCACGAGTCACAGGTTCAGCGTGGTCTTTCAAGCCGAATGAATGCCTTGCTGTGCCACATCTCTGTGCCAAATCTGACATATATTAATATTAGCAGAAGAGTTTGTTCGTGAGGTCGTTATGTGTCAAATGCCTTATAAAAAATGTACACATACAGCAGGTACTGAAACAAGCCTTAGGATGTCAGAATTCTTTTGGGAAATAACATTCTTCCAGCACCTCATTCATTTTCCGTATATTTATATCTCAGTGCGTGCACGCCTTTCTAATTAGGCTGAGATTAAAGCAAACCTTTTAAGACGGGCAGGGAGATGGGAATGCCTTCTTCCAGATGTTCTTCTCGGTGGGTATTGCCTTGTCAGTTTCTCTGTTCTTGACCCTCGGAGAAGGTGGAATTGAATTCATTAACATGCAGGTATAATGACTGGAATGAAACGGCACAACAGGCACTGTTCCTGTCCTAGATTTAGATGAAAGAGACGACACACAGAAATAGACAGGACTCTTTTAAATACCAAGACCAGCAAAAAGAGAGGTTCGCTGGTTGTGTAAAATAATCGCCAATCGTCAAAGTTCTGTCTGCTGCTAAAATGTGGTTGATACTAAAATAATAAGAACGATGAGGAAAAATTGTCACAAAAAGTAAGATGTTGTTTGTGTAGTGAGAAGTGTGTTTTATTGCCTTTCACATCTGCAACCATCTCCTTGTTTAGGTAAGACTTCAAAGGTGAGGAAGGTACTTAAAAAAACAAAAACTGTGCCCACTGTTCGATGTCATGAAGACTTGAGGGAACTCCCTATCTGGCTGCCTCTCCAGAACTCTGCTTGTTGAATAAAAGAAGTCGGCAGGACTTTTGGGAGTGATATGGGCCCTTAAAGTTTGCATGAGGACACAGTAGTAACTTCCCTCCAACTGTGTGGGGTTGGGGGCCATGCTGGTCCATGAAGACATCTCCTGCCTGAAGCAGAGGGAGGGTCTGCAGAGGAGGGAGGAGGGCTGGGAAGAGAATGATAGGACGAAAGGACCTATTTCAAGGGAGCATGCTGAGGAGAGTCCCGCTGAGCCCCCAACAACCCCCTGTTCACAGCACATTTTGTGGTTTGCTGGATGTGTCCCTGCTTTTCCTTTCAGCCTGGCAACAAGGAAGGAGGTACCACTGGGACGCTGTGGGAGCTTTTCCCATAATCCTCTACTGCATGCTCCAGCTGATGGTCAGCTGAGGGTCCAATCCTGGATCACTTATCCTCCAGTTGTTCCTGGATGCTTGTTGAAGACACACTTTGGAAATAAACATGGAATATGTTGATTTGAGAGAGTTTTTTTGGTCAATAGGGACGTAAAGTCCTATAAAGAACCTGACCCTGTAAACGCAGAATATTGTTAGGTAGTAGTGTTGGACCAAAATGAGCAAGGGGAGAAGGTGTTAGATTAATGATGTTATAGTTCACAGCCATGGCTGTTTTTGCAAAGGAGAAGCAGATTGATTGGAGGGGGGGGGGGGGGGGGGGCACCATCCAATCAGCCCTGAAAAAACTCCACAGTCGATGTCAGTGAGGAAATTAATCAGGAAACCAAAGAAACTCAGATGATGAATGCAAACACCGGCATCTGAAGAGGCCAGAACCGAACGATCATGTCCGACAACATGACCTGCTGTGTTGTGGGAAAGGAGTCTGAAATAGACCGTTTTTCTGTTCTTCATTAAATCACCATTTTATTGCTGGAAAGATTGGTGTAGAATTATCAGGTCACAGGAGTCAAAATATCAGAGCCTTCATGGATCATTTGAAACCAAGAACTATTAACTGAAGGTCTGTGTTTCACAGATTTGCAATTCAAAGCTCAAAATGCGCTGAAGACCATCTCTCATGCCAGTGTAATGCGTATTCCTCGCCAAAACGACAGCGAACAAGGATCACATAATCCGTCACAAATCACCACTGATTAATTCATTTGCACTTAATTCCCCAGTTAAATGTGTGGAAGGTTCCAGAAACAGAATCCAGTGTCTATGCAGATTGGGGTAGTGCAGAGCAGCTGTCAGCTGTGGGCTCGTGAACCTACAGTTCTAACCCATGTTCAAGTGGGTCAGGCAGTGCTGCTGGATCAATTAAGACACCTCTGGTTCATCATTCCCTGGAAATGAAATGCTTTAGAGCTGTGGACTCAGTAGCCAGAGCCAGAAAAGTCTTTGTCAGCAAGCAGCAGGTCTAGGCTGTATTTAAATATTTACTTCCTGTGCAGAGGCCACTTCTAAATCTTTCCCTGGGTTGGTCACTTGCTGTCAATTCCCATCTCTGCTTGCTTTGATGTACCACAAGGCCGGATGGCAGACAGACTCCATCTTTCTTTCAGGGAGCTCATTGCGAACGTCTTGCTGTGCTGGGTGACTGGGGACGTGTCTGTCTCCCTTCCGCTAGATGTGATTTGGGTTTGGTGATATACAAAGCAGGACCCAGATATTTTCTTTTCTCCCTCGATGCGTTTTGCCGGAATTTTCTCACAGCCTGATATTACACTTTCCCCAAAGTTGTTTCTCAATATCCCTGTAATGTAATTATGCGACCAAAATAGTATGCTGTCTTTAAAAGTTGTGTTAACAAAACTCCGGAAATTCCCGCTGTGCCACTTTCCGGCAAACCTCACATTTATCACTGACTGAAACATGCATCACTAATCAGTGGTGCCCCTTTCAGAATTAATGGAACTGAATTTGTTTATATAAGATTATTTTTGTGTTTCCTTTTCCCTGCTGCTACTATTATCAGGCTCTCACTTTATGCTGAGCCTGGCATTATTTGCGGATTTCTAAGCTTACATTATGTGTTTTTTTAACCACCTACATACAACAAATGTTGCATCAAAATGTTTGCGTTTTAAGGTCTTTTTTTCCTGGACACGGCAGGACCTCAGATGGATTAAGTTTCTGGCAATGCAATCTGTGTTTTTTCTTTGCTGCTCAGTCAGAACCTTGTCCAAGCCCCAGGGGTACGGGAGTTATTTTACACGCCCCCTGGAATTAAATGCAGGATGGCGCTCCATGCTTGCAGGAACGGTGTTGCGGTATTCAGTTTTGACTGTCTTTCAGGTGTCATCTAAAATGGCGCTCTCGTTTTTACGCGACACGCCATCTGGACCTTAGTTATACACCTGGACTTCCACCGGGGCGTTTCTCTGGCAGGAGCTACACGAGCCTTCTGCTGTTCACGATGACCTTAGCTGAAGGCTGTTACTCCCCCAGTAGCACTTAGGGAGTTTTCTCTCTCCACAAATGCAGAGCTTAGAGACAGAAAGTGTCCTTGCTGACTTGTAAGGAGTTTACATGCAAATTTAAAAAGTCCGGAGTTTTTGGCCTGAGAGCTTGACAAAGCGACATCCTCCTTGAATGTTTCCTTTTTCATTGGATGGTGGTGCCATGACGGCTGCCCTGTGCAGGAAGCTGTTGAAACTGGGGGTGTCTGTGTTGGTGGAAATTTAGAGTCCCACCAGTAAAGGCACCTAACGAGGTTGAGCTAGCCCATTAAAACTGCTGTACAGAGGGTTTTACTGTAACTTTGTCACTCCTAATCAGCTCATTAAATTTTACTGCCAGGAAAAATATGTCGTTGCCTCTGTGTTGGGGCAAGCCCAGAAAATAAATACTGTTTTTTTTAACCCTTTACATTCCAAGTGAAAGGTACGGAACTTAAGGCCGCTTGAAGTCAAGGAGCCCATGCTAACGTGGGAAAGTCTCTTTTCTCTCAGCTCTTCATGTTAAACTTGAAGCCTCATAAGTTGAGACATGCTTATCGTGCTATCTGGGCTGTATTTACCTCTCTCTGTCTCCTTGGTATGGCACTGTTGACTTTAAAGATGCAAAATGGCTTCACGGTCCATTCCTTTGTCACTAATGAATGCTTGGAATTCATTAACTGCTTTTTGTTTAATCGGGCAGATTTTTAAACTGCACTGCTTGAGTGGCAGTGACTAGGTTAAAGTTATGTTTGTCTGGATCTCTCTATTTTATGGTATGTAGAAACCAGTAATGAATGATAAACCAGTTATATTCTGTCTGAAATGCACTGCATTACTCAAATGTGTACAAAAACACTGGATCCAGTTTAATTTAAATCTGACCACAGTTTAGACTGGTCACAGCTGTTTGCTAGTGTTGATCAGACCTGTCGTGAAGAATCTGCAGGTGTACCTCTGGTCAGTAACCCTCCAGTCACTCAGGTACTGTAGCTGGTCTCACAGGCCTGAGGACTCCATTAGGGGACAGAAAAGTTACGCTGGCCCATCAGCCACAATTGCAGACAGTGGCAGGGTGGGATGGGGCAACATGACAGAGCACCATGAGGAACAGGGGTCTGCAAAACCAGTTTCAACAAAGACATGCGGAATGTCTGCTTTATCCTGAATTGGGGTGGTAGCTGGAGCTGAAAGGCTGCAGGGTTAACCTGCTTAACACTCAAAGTATCATCAAATCTTGAGTTTAGCGTTTTCGAAGGAAACAAGACATGTCACAAGTGTACAGTCAGCCCACTTCACTGGGCTGCTACTGTGGTGCGAGTCATGTTTGTTGGTCTGCATGATGCTTTTAGAGGTGAACGGTATACTGTCGGCACACATGTTTTGACAGCCACACTTCCTCACTGTGTGGCAACCAATCATCCACAACTGGGATGGGACAGTCAAATGATTCACCAGATTAGAGGAAGGAGGTAGATAAGATAAGGGTATTTTACATCTATTCAGCCCCTGGAAGAAGCTCATAACAGTCATGATGGTATGTATGACAATATATATGAAGACATTGCACAATATCACGGTAGAGACGCTCTGTTTGGTAGATGGACTAGGGGTAATTGGAGGATAAATTGAGTCATACTTGAAGCATCTTAAAAAATGTCCATACCCAAGAAATAACCTTGAGGGTCATTGTCTTGTAAGGTAGTCCATAAATGTGAAAAACATGGTGGAACTAAATCTCTGCTATTACTAATATAGAAGACAATCCCTTTTGTGGCAACATGCTAAACATGTTTTTTTTTTTTTTTTTATTACCCATTATTCTACTTTGCTCATGCATATTCTCTCTCCCCTGTGCTCCCCTCTTATGGGGTGCTTCCCTTGGAGTCTCGGATTCAAGAGATCT
>JAACJT020001108.1:0-16365 GCA_009936485.2 Gymnarchus niloticus | reverse complement strand
TGGGCAGGCTCCGAGAGGCGGTGGAGGACAGGGCGGCCTGGCGTGCTGTGGTCCATGGAGTCGCAAAGAGTCGGACATGACTGCGTGACTAAACAACAACATCCTCCTCTCCGATGCCGACTTCAGAAAGGCTGGCAGAAGGACTTGCAGCTGGCTATCTCTGGGGCATCAGCAGCTTCACCTGACAGACATGAAGCCCGAAGTGCCGAGGAAGCTGACTTAAAGATGAAGGTCCTTTGTGTGTCTCCCTTATTCCTACTTTCTGTCATTTCCATGACATTTTTGCTTCTTTTTGGCGAAGTCGCTCTTTCTGTTGAAGAAAAAAAGGTGAAATGTCCAAGTAAATTACAGACAGTAGTTAAAATATATTATAAAATATCTACTATGTTTAAATATTTATACAGTTAAAATATACTAATAAAAATATAGGATAAATTGTCAGTACTGCCTTCACTCTAATGTCATATAATTGGTATCATGCATGTGAGGTATTATATATTTAAATACTTATTTTATAATTATTGTGTTATTTTTTCCCCAAGCAGTGCTATCTACTGCTATCACAGTTCGGGTGAGAAAATACAGACCCTGCAATGCATGATTTCCCTGTTGTTTCAGAATGTGAATGTTGCAGGGTGTATTACATATTTGAAACAGACCTTTCAAAGTCCCCTGGAACCCAGGGTGTGTGTGTGTGTGTGTGTGTGTGTGTGTGTGTGTGTGTGTGTGTGAGCTCCTACGGTGCACTGCTTTCCAAGCTGACTGCACTCTTTAAACAGTGTAGGTCAGATGACCAAATAAACACCACACATCACATGTGCTGCTCCAAACATGAAGCTGGTGTGTTAGAGATGTTCACTGACTCTGAGCTATAAGAGTCGATGTGTGATCACTGTAAAAATAAGGATAAAGAGTCAGGTGAAAGAGGCAGGCGTGCTCCGCCCGCCACAAGAGCTGGGAAACACATGCAACAGAAAAGTGGGTCAGGAACAAGCAGAAGAAAGCAGAACACAAGCCACCTTTTGTATCGGTGCATGTGTGTATTTTCATATTTATGAAGTAACTGAGACATAGATGGCTTAGAGAGTCCCACCAAACTGCTGGGGGTGACCATCCTGGTTTCCACCTTTTTCTCCACTGTCATCTTCCTGACGGTCTCCTTAAACCTTCAAAGGCCAACAAGCCAATGAGAAGAATTGCATACGACAGCAGAACCAGACCCCAAAATGTCAGTGCGGGTTATTGTGGTTTCCTCAGAAAAACCAAGAGCTCACATACTGAGGGGGCTAAGATGCAGTTCTCTTTGATAGTTGCCAGTTATGACTGCTCAATACAAAACGAATTCACCACAAACTCAGGAAACTCACAAAAAAAAACTCATGCAGACATTTTTGATGCTTTTAAGAACTCAGCACAGATTTTGCAGATCATAATAGAAAGTGTTAATGACAACAAGAAATAATGTAAATTATGAGCTCACTTGTCCAAAGAAATGTGCTTCTTCTCTTGCTCCCAAGCAATCTTGAAGTCATTGCTGAACTCAAACCACAGCTTGAAGACTGAACTGGGTGTCACATCCTTCTCCCCCAAAGTGGTCTTCAGGTCAAAGTAAGTGGCCATGTCCTGAAAGCTGAGGTGAAGTAGAACATTTGTGAGCTGACATCCTCCAACAGAGGGCATGCTGGTGCAATGAGTACAGGTCAACCCGTTAGGTGACACAGGAGGCTGCCAAGGTCGCCATGTCGTGGGGGGCAATTTCACTTTGTCCCGGCGAGTGGCGAACTACGCCAGGGGTGGCAGGGCAAGATCAGGTTTGGGAGTTCTGATCCCACCTCGGAATTCCAAAGACATGCTGTTAGTTTGCACGGTTTCCCTGTTTCTCATGGTCTTCCCCTGGGTACTCCAGTTTCCTCCCTCAGTCCATGTGTGACTGTCTGTGCCTTGTGATGTGCTCACATAAACTGACATGCCTCTAATAGTGGAAAAGGGCCTCACAATTTGAATCTCAAAATCAATCGTGTTCAGTGACAAAACCACCAGTCACAAAAAAGGAAACCAGTAGCAATGTGACTAATGAGACTTCAAACCACGTGGTATGTGTGAGTATCTGGAAATGACCAATCAATGCAGGCACTGACTGAGGCTTCGAAATCTAGCATCTGTTGGTTTTGAAGCCTTATTTGTCTCTTCACTAGAATCCAGAGTACCCTGAGGAAATCTGCACAGCCCCGGGAGGATGAAGTAGCAGAGCATAGCTGAGATTCTAAACGTACACCCTTGTAAACAAACAGTGCTACTGATCCACCGGGAAACCTGACCCAGCATTTCACATGAATTCATTTACACAAGCAAGATGACATCGAAGAGTATTTTACAAGGTACATGGCTAGAAATGACCAATTCTTACACCCATTGCCAACTGGAGTAAATAAATGGATTTGTGTGTTCATATTATTAAAGAAATGCGTCTATAAATGAAAAGGTTCAGTTGTCAAACCTTTGTTGTGCTGATGTCAGGCAGCTGTCCAATTCATCATGTTCTGTTTTTGCTTGGAAAAAAAAACAAATACACTGATTCCATGTTTCTTAACATGCATGAAAAAGTAGGAAATGTCTTCCTTCGTGATTCCAAAGACTGTATCTGCGTATGTGTGTATGAAACCGATGCTCCAAATGTGCATCAAACTGGCATAAAATTCTCTAGCAATCTTTAGATAACGTCTGCTTAAAATAGCAAGTAAAATCATATCAAAATCAATGACAGAGAATTTTCAAATGTCGTTGATGACATTTTATGCTGTTTGATGCATTACTTGGAGAAGATCACATTCATATTTGCCTTCCAAAGCAACACTTAACATGACAGAAGATTTTGCTACCCCTTACGACTGCTTATAGCTGAAAAAAAGGATGTGGGTGCCTTCTGTGACGTCGACCACTGTGACCTCTCACACTTAACGAGAGCCTGCGTTCCTCTCTTTGACCTCTCAAAGCTGAACTACGGGGATTCTGACTGTTTATCACTGTTTCAATTTTCTCACTATTGCAATCTTGCCAGTCATTTGAAAGAAAAGTTAAATGTTTAATTTACTCACCTTTTAATATAAAAGCCTCCATTTTGTCCTTAAATGGCTGGAGATGCTCCACCAATGAATTCAAGCACACCTTCTGAAAGTCTTTCTCACAAGCTGAGCAACATGAGGCATGCAGAAGAAAGCAGATTTTCTATGAGTTTATCAGCTGATAAGGAAAAGCATCCAGTTTAAAAATAGTGCACTAGATCACAAAGTGGTATTAGAACTGTTATAAATGAAGAAAACTCTAAGAGTAATAGTGCCATGCTTCATTTTCATTTAAAGACCGACCCTTTTTAATTCAGAAATTAAAAAAATGGTTAAAATGCCAGTCAATATTGTATATATATACTATAGCAGAAATATTTACTATCATTTACATGTAATGTTTTCTCATGTGTATAAAAGTTTGCCGTGTGGGGGAAAATGTATGAAAGAGAACTATAATAAAGTATAATATTTTAAACTGCAGAAATCTGATAAAAATAATTTTGAATACAGGCTGTCGTTTTATCATGATGAAACAATGCTGATATGTGATCAACTATGCACTGCTTTGTCATTTGTGAGATACTATTTGAAACAAACTGTGGACTGTACAATATTATGATGCATTTAAAGTGAAATGGCATGCAGTGAGCTAAAAATAAGACAAAGTTATACTCTTTTAGCTTATTATTGATATCAAGTAGGATAACCAATAAAGCTTTTCATAGCCCAGCCAAAATATGTCAGAAATAAAACTGAGATTCTTGTTCAGTTTGCCTTTCTGGCCTGGATTTGAAGGTAGGTTATGTATGACCCAGTCTGTGGTACCAGCTGGATATCAGAAATCACACTTGGATGAAAGGCAAAACCATACCAATCAGCTTCTGTTTCAGCATCCTGAGGTTGGAGACAACTTCGCTGAACGTGACCTGAGACGCCAGTAGGAAGTCACGTGGTTCCGGAAGAGGGAAGACAGTACTGTCTACCGCAGCTTTCTACAAAATCAGAGCAAACTGAGACAGAACTTTTGGTCTTGGGCTTTGAAAATATTCTTTATAAACATTGACAGGTCCAGTTCACTAAGTGAGGTGCGATTTGCTCTACCTTGTTACAGTTCCGCAGGTAGTATGAGATGATGTAATCGACCAGACTGATGGATTTGTCCTTAAAAAGTTCAGAGAAACAATAATAGATATATAGAGGTCATCTTTCCACCTAGGATTACCCTTTAATTGAATAATAAGTATGTCACATGCTGTACTTTGCTCTTGATGTCCTTCAGCCGTGGCAGGATCTCCAGCCCAAAGCCATCAGCCTGACCTCTGTGCCGGTTCCCTGCATTCATGTAGTTACCAAAAGCCAGGACCAGCCCCATGATCTCCTTAACGCTGTCACGCTCCAACAGGTCCTGAAATGGCATCCACAAAACTTTCAACTGCCATCAACGAATGACTCAACCTACATATGATTTTAAAAGCCCTTTTCAAATGAAAGCTTCCTTCTGATGTATATGCATGATCCCAGAAGATTTTACTTAGGTGGGTTAGATTCTTACCTCATCCAAAAAAAAGAATAGAAAACCCATTATAGTACATACTAGAAAATGTGACTGCTGTATAAAATAGCTCTTCTATATAGTGAACAATCTATGTTTATCTTAATGGCATGTGTACTCAATCTCCTAGCTTTAGAAAGAAAAGAAAACCCAATCAATTTTCCAAAACCCTAAAATAACATTTTCAATGGGAAGTAAAAAAAAAAAAAAAAATTCTCTCTTCTGAGAGAAATTGTGGCTTGAAAACAGAGCTTTCTGCCAGCTTTGTCCCTACTGTAAAGTCTCAAGGTTATGACTCATTGGTACATCCTGAGGATTAAAATAACCACCAGACTTAAACACCTTGTTTGCATCGGCACTTTGCTATGAAGTTGGCCTGAAACTGAACCTTCCAGGAAAACAATCTAAACATTTTTTTCTTTTTACCTAGCACAAAATCGACGCACCCAATCAAAATTAAAAAATGTGAACTAAAGCAAACAGGCCACAAGCAGAAAGACAAATATATAAAAAATCTGAGAAGCAATCTTCCCCATAAGATTCAAGATCTTCTGAATAACCATGTAGCAGATTATGTCTCTGGTTTCATTATAACCAAAAAGGAATGCTGACAAAACAATTGATCAGAAAACAATATCTTGAAATACCTTGCAGACACAGGAAATAGCATCCACCTTGCAACGTACTGAGGTCGCCACCTCGAAGAATGTAGACTGGAATATCATGCAGCTAGCTCGGACTGAGAAGTCAGGAATCTGAGACAGTTCATAGAGGAACCTTGGAACAGCAACATAAAGTGCATACTGAGGGAAAAGCAAGCATTCAGATATAATAATGGACAATGATTATGACCATAACCAATACAAAAGCTTCCAGTGGTCCTGATAGAAACAATAATCCTTGACACTGTAATTGCTTACTGTTCTGGTTTGTCTAGCAGCCTCCTGTCATCTTCTTTGCAGGGTTGGAAGTGTTCCCTAATCTTCTCTAACTCATCATTCTGAGCCCTCTATGGGACAAATAGGCACCACACTAAGTCATTCTGAATGACAGACCAAGGATTTCCTGCACATGTTGGGGCACATTAAGAATCACAGATCTAGAGATCATAATTAGAAAAAAACGATTAAGGTGAAAATATTAAACCAATATTAACTAAGATATTTCATAAAAATCCAAATATGACTTATTGGATAGATCTTCCACTTACAATTTCATATAAGGCCTCGATTGTCCCAATGTCCACTACAGAGTCGTCCAACATCAAAACAGCTAGATTAAAAAAAGAAGAAATTAACTTAAAATCAAGTTAAAAATATCATTATTTTATATTATATACATACACAGGCTTGAAAAAGTATTCAGTCCTCAAGACTTTTTTCTGATTTTGAATTTGAAATGAATCACATCTAGTTTGTTTACCCCACTGATCTCCAAAGCCTTGAGCACTATGTCTAATGAAAAGAAAACTCCAAAAACCTTCAATACACTGCTAAAAGGGAAAAAGATAAAGATTAAAAAAATATTCATAACCTTTGTAACTTCAAGCTAAATTTGACCATGTGAAAGCTATTACCTCAGCAAGTCTCACAATTTGTCGATTCACTCCACCTGTGTAGGGAACTAGTGGGTCACCAGCTTTAAATTAACCTGTAGTGGTAAAAGCCCTCTCTCTGCAAGGTCCCATCATAACACACAGACTTTCACAAAACGAGGTTCAAAATGAAGACCAAAGAGCATTGCAAGCAAGTCAGAGGTATGATTACTGAGAAGCATGTATTTGGGGAAGGGTACAAGAAGATCTCAAAGGCACTGAAGATTCTATGAAGCTCAGTGCAGTTCACAACATGAAAGTGGAAAAAATATGAAACTACGGCCACTCTGCCTAGACCAGGCTGCCCCACTAAACTGAGTGGCCATACAAGGAGGTCATTCTTGAGGGAATATTCCAGAAGGCCAAGTGTGACTCTGGAGGACTTCAAGAAGTCTGTGGCTGCAATGCAAGGTGATGTTTGTTGAGCAACTATCTCCAAGATATTCCATGAAAAGGGCTTTCATGGGAGAGAGGCAAAGAAGAAGCTCTTGCCGAAAAAATTCCATATCATTGACCTAGATGACACTGCGAAGAGTCTAATGTGGTCTGATCAGACAAAAACGTAACTTTTTGGCCTGAATGCATCTCGACTGTAAAGTATGGCAGTGGTAGCCTCATGTTTTGAGATGCTTTTCAGCAGCAGGGACTGGCTTAAAATGAGAAAAATAAATGTCCTTGAGTGGCCCAGTCAAAGTCCGGACCTTAACCCGACTGAAAATCTGTGGCAAGGCCTCAAAATTGCTGTTCATAGCCATTCCCCAACTAATGGACACAGCTTGAGCAATTTTGCATGGAGGAATGGGCAAATATTGATCCATTACAATGTGCAAAGCTAACAGACTTATCCAGAAAGACTGCTGGGTGTCATAGCTGCTAGATATGGTTCTAGGGGGATGAAAATTTGAAACCTTAATGACTATTTTTTAAATGTTTTATGTTACACTGTCTTTTCGTTTTGTGGGTATTCTCTGTGCAGAATACCGTGGGAATAGCAAATACATTACCAGTCAGTTTAATGCATCACAATCCCTAGCTTTGAGACTCTTTAACGTGAAAAGTGTTGGAGGCTGAATACTTTTTCAATATAATTTGTCAACCAAAGCATCGGCTGGATTCATTTTAAAAGTTACAAAAATTAATTTTGTCTGATTATACAGGGCTAAACAAATGAATCTGTAGTGACTTAATAAATAGATGTCAGATTACCTTTCCTAACATTTTTATTACCGCCCATTATATATTCCAACCTGTCACTAGCCTCAGATATAAACTTAGACTAAAGACCTGTGACATTCTACACGCAGTAACAATGTCCCTGTGGAATCATGCGCCAAACTCTTTGTACTTTCCGTCAGTCTGACATGTGATGTTTTTTCAGCAAAAAGATTTCCCTAAATCTGGTGTATACTGTATATGAACATCAGGTTGACTGTCTTGTTTAATCATGCAGTTGGTCACCTTTGAGGATTTGAACTTGCAGCCTTCGACTGACATATTCTGCTAAATGTTCTTGTGAATCCTGCTATCCCTCACCTCGCCCAATGTCTTTCATCTCCAGATGGAGGCTCGACATGAGAATGCCCACTGCTTGAGATCGACTGTCTTGAAGGAGTTTGACAGTCTGAGAAGTGAAAGAAGAGCAAAAAGGATTCGTAGCTATTATCAATTAATTAATGAGCAACAATTAAAAATGTTAACTGAAACATGCCTTTGCCTAAATCTTTACAGTTTTTACAATTGCTTTGACTAACATTACTGACTTTTGCACAGCACTGGACGTCTCCTCGTTTTTCAGTTTTGTTTGTCAATTCCAGCGTGTTCTTATGAGACCAAGTGACCAATAATACGTCCAAAATCTGAGTGTAAGAGCAGGGGTTTGAGTGAACTGTGATGGAATGCGTCACTTTTTCTGGTGCCCGTTGCTTTGGCAGGGGGGCAGATCTCCATTTCCAGAGCCGTAGACTCTGGCTTAATTTGGGGGATCCGTGGACTTGGAAGTAACAGCGCTGAATGTTCTGGAGGTACCTATTGGGATGTGCCCTGAACAAGACCCTTGGGACCCCATTAGGCAGGATTCCAAATATGATGCTTGAAGCACATCAGCTGGCTCCCACCAATCCAAGGGAGTAGCACCTCTATTTCAAGGTTTTCTGTTTCCATACTCACCACCTTATTGTGGAGCGTGACCCCAGCAACCCTGCACAGAAATCTCATTGAACTTACAGTCCCCTCCAAAAGTACTGGAACAGCAAGGAAAATGAATGTGATTTTCCTGTGCACTGAAGACATGTGTGAGATCAAAAGATGAATATGAGAAGAGAGATCAGAGTTTTAGCTTTTATTTCCTGGTATTTACATCTAGATATGTTAAACAACATAGAATATAGCACATTTTGTATTAAACCACCCAATTTTTCAAGTGAGCAAAAGTATTTGAACAGAATGTTTTCAACTAAATTAAAGTAAAAAATACTTAATATTTGGTTGCATATCCCTTGCTCACGAAAACTGCATCAATCCTGTGACCCATAGCCTCTACCAAATTTTATGATAGACTTGGCCAGTCCAAAACCTTCCATTTTTTCCTCCAATGAAGCCCTTTGTTGTAGTGGCAGTGTGTTTTGGATCATCGTCTTGCTGTATAATGAAGTTCCTCCCAATTAGTCTGGATGCATTGTGCTGTTAATTGGCAGACAATGTTTCTGTAGACTTCTGAGTTCATTCTGCTACTACCATCATGAGTTACATCATCAACAGCAATGATTGAGCCTGTTCCAGAAGCAGCCATGCAAGCCTAAGCCCTGACAAAACCTCCACCATGCTTCACAGATGAGCTTGTATGTTTAGGATCATGAGCAGATCCCTTTTTCTCTCCATACTTTGGCCTTTCCATCACTTTGGTAGAGGTTAATCTTTGTCTCATCAGTCCATTAAACTTTGTTCCAGAACTGTTGTGGCTCTTCTCTGTACTTTTTTGCAAATTCCAGTCTGGCTATCCAATTTTTACTGCTGATGAGTGGTTTGCATCTTGCAGTATGGCCTCTATATTGTTGTTTTCCAAGTCTCCTTCAAACAGTGGACTGCGATTTTCCACCCTTGCTCTTTGGAGGTTGTTCATGATGTTACTGACTGTTGTTTTGGGGTTTCTCTTTACTGCTCTCACCATTTGTCTGTCATCAGTGGTTGTTGTTTTCCTTGGACGATTGATTCCTTGAACGGTTTGATGCCTGTTGCTCAGTACACCAGTGGTTTCCTTCTTTTTCAGGACATTTCATATTTGTGGTACTGGCTATGCCCAATGTTTTTGAAATATCTCTGGTGAATTTTTCCCCTTTTCTCAGCTTCAGAATGGCATGCTTTTCTCCCATAGACAGCTCTCTGGTCTTCATGTTGGTCTACCCTTCTTAACTACAAATCTTAACTACAAACGCAGTCTTCACAGGTGAAAGCCAAAGCTTAACCTGAAACTAGGTATCCAGGGCTACTTAATGATTAAATAATCAATCTTATATGACACACCTGGGTAACAAGGCTCTCCTGTCAGCTTGTCATGTTCCAATACTTTTGCTCACTTGAAAAACCGGGTGGTTTGATACAAAATGTGCTATATTCTATGTTGTTTAACATATCTAGATGTAAATACCAGGGAATAAAAGCTGAAACTCTGATCTCTCTTCTCATATTCATCTTTTGATCTTACACACAAATGTCTTCAGTGCACAGCAAAAATAACTTAACTGGCCTTGCTGTTCCAGTACTTTTGGAGGGGACTCTATGACCTTGTTCTTTTAGTTATTTCCCAAAGCTCATGACCATAGATAAAGATAGGGACAGAGATTGACTGGTAACCTTGAGCCTCATCTGACAGCTTAGCTTCTGCTTAACCACCACACATCTAAGTGATCTCAGAACTGTAGCCACTGAACTGTTCCTCCAGTCAATCTCATGTTCCCTCTTACCAACTCTCTTGAGCAAAATCCTCAGGTATTGGAACTCCTTCAGTAAAGGCAGACTGTCCCCTCACATCTGAAAGGTAATGTCCACTCTTTTTTAAGAGAGTACCATGCCTTTGGACTTGGAGGTGTCTCATACTCATCATTGCTCAAATCTGTAAAAGAGATCCTGGTTGGATAAGGCCAGAATCATAAAATCACTTGCAAATAGCAGTGATGTCACCTCTAGCCCACCAGCCATGGTTGTACTCTGACATCCTGTGCATGAACATCACAAACAGGACTGGAGACAAGATACACCCTTGATGAAGGCCAGCACCCAAGGTAAATTACTTCCATTCTGACACAACTCTTAGTGCATTCATACATCAACCACAATCATGTAATTGTTGCCTTGTTACCTATGTGAGTAATATTACCCCTTACTTCTTCAGTACCTCCCAAATTATGATATAGGCCAGGGCACATGGCCATGCAAAATGTTGACAAAGCACATATAGACCGCATTCACATATTCCCACAAACCCTCACATAACTGTGTCAGAGAAACAGTCCACTGACCAGCCTCCTTCCTCACCACAAAGGTCATGTTCCATGTAGCTAAGCTTGGCAGGGTGACGTGGGTGGGTCTGACACCACCTGAAAGGACGGCTGCAGGGGTGGGTCCCAGTAACCTGAATTCCAGGCAAGGTACTTCGCATCTTTGGTACCATTCATGGGGGTGTTAATAAGTTGGATTGAAAGGTTTTCCCTATAAACCTGTTCATTAAATGAGACTCACCCAGCAGATCAAGCTCCAGACAACACAGCTTTGTAGATCATCAAAGCATGTAAACCTCTTCACCATGCTAAGGTCATAGTCCTTGGAGGATCTGGTTATCATTATTAAAATACAGAATAATTTACTAAATGGGAACAAGGTGTAGAAAAGATGACAGATCTTAATATCAGTATCAGAGTGATTCACTCTAATGAGGGGGTAAATCACTCACCAACATCACTGCAAATTTAGAAGTGCTGGCTAGTAGTAAACGCAGGTTCTCTCATATCGTAATTCTCGTCAGCACTAATGATGTCTGGTTTAGGCAATTGGAGATCATGAAAATTAATTTCATAGAGGTGTGCACGCTTACGAAGCAGATGTCTGCGTCAGTAATGTGCTCTGGCCCCATTCCCACTAGATGTGCCAATGACATTTACAGCAGATTATCATTGCTGCATTGTTGGTGGTCGGAATGGTGCCCAATAAATGATGTGGATTTTACAGACAACTGGCAAAGTTTTTCGGGCAATCCTGGACTTTTGAAGAGAGATGGAATTCACCCTACGTAGCCAAATGCCACTCTCTTGTCGAAAAGCATAGCTAATAATCTTAATGGAAAATCTTGACTAACCAGAGCCATTTCCGGGCTGCAGACTCGGCTTAACTAACCATCTGCTATCTGCTGAGAGTTGTCACCTAAGGTTCATAATATTGAGACTGTGTCTGTTTCCTGCACTTCTAAGCGTAGATGAATATTCCACAACAACGTTTGGTTTAATAACCTGATAAATATCAAGTTAGAACCATTGTCACAAAGTACTTGTGAGGTCAGGCTGAAGTTGGGGCTCTGGAATGTGAGGTCTTTGAGCCTCAAGGCATTGCTTATAAACGATATCATAACCAACTAGTTTACTCTGTTTGATGGAAACCTGGCTTAAACAAGATGACTACATAGTGCCAAATGAGTCTGCCCCTCCTGGGTACACCTACAAACACAACCCTGGTCCTAATTGGCGAGGTGGTGGTGTTGCTGCCATATTTAATCGGGTCTCACTGTTTCTGAGAAGTTGTGTTACAGATTTAGAACATTTGAAATCCTGGTCCATACTGTCAGCTCATGTGCTCGTAACTCCCCTCTGTCGCTTACTCTTGTTGTTTGTTTATAGACCACCTGGGCCATAAAACAGTTTTATTCAAGAGTTTTTTGACTTTGTCTGATCTAGTTGCTACTACTGACAAAGCTATAATTGTTGGTGGTTTTAATATCCACATGGAAAATGACTCAGATCCTTGCAGGATGGCATTTGCTTCTGTGCTTGAATCTGTTGGTGTTGTGCAGAATGTAGTAGGGCCTACTCACGCAGGTAACCACACTCTAGACTTGATTCTCAGTCACGGTATCCCTGTGGAGCATGTGTCATCCTCCCTCTAAATCTTGAATTACTTCTGAGATCTGCTACTCTGCCTGTCTCCAAAGCGAGTGTATTACTCCTTCAACTGCAGCTGCCATTGTTAACAGGCTTCCCTCAGCATTCTCCAAGACTGGTAAGCCCACAAATGAATCTGACCTTGAACAGGTATCGATAAATATTGATCACTCACTTCGTAGCAGTCTTGACTTCGTTGCTCCTCTTAGGAAGAAAATGCTTAAAGATAAGAAATGTTCCTTGATACACTGACTATACCCATGAACTTGAAAATTCCTCAAGGAAATTGGAGCGTAAATGGCGCTCATAAAATGTGGAGGTTTTCAAAATTGCATGGAAAGATAGTGTTTTAAAGTACAAACCAGCCATGATCACAGCTAGATCCACATATCTCTCCCAGCTGATAGACAATAACAAAAGTAATGCTAGGTTCCTGTTTGATTCAGTGTCTAAACTATCTAGGAATCATTCTGAGGTATACCCACAGATTCCAACCTCTCTCATAAGCAAAGACTTTTTGGCATTCTTCAATGGTAAAACACCTAACATCAGAAAGATAATCCAAAGTAGTAGTACCACTACAAAGTACAAAGTAGTACCACTGCCATAGATTGCTGCCAGAATCCGCTTGGTCCTGCTGTAGTGGATAGAAGTAATGCAGTAACGTTGGATTCTTTTACCTCTATAGGAGAATCGGAACTTCTGAACCTAATATCCTCCTTCAAAACAGCTAGCTGCATGTTGGATCCTATTCCTTCAAGGCTTGTTAAAGAGATTGTTCCATCTATTAGTAGTAATTTACTAAACTTGATTAACTCATCACTAAGTCTTGGTTATGTACCAAAATCACTAAAAGTAGCTGTTGTCAAGCCTGCTCTTAACAAACATAAGCCTGATCCTAGCGATTTAGCAAATTATAAGCCTATCTCAAACCTTCCCTTCTTCTCTAAAATCTTGGAGAACATAATAGCAAAACAATTGTACTTGTTCCAACAGAGAAATAGCATAAATGAAGTAATTCAGTCTGGGTTTAGACAATATCACAGTACTGAAAGTGCATTAGTGAAAGTAACTAATGACCTACTCATGGCCTCTGATCGTGGTTGTCTTTCTTTGCTGGTGCTCTTAGACCTCAGTGCAGCATTTGATACTATTGACCATGACATTCTCTTAAACTGACTGGAATCTCTAGTTGGTATTACAGGGCAGGCTCTGTCCTGGCTACGGTCCTATCTCACTGACCGCTACCAGTTTGTTCATGTCAACAATGAATCCTCCGATTATACTAGAATTAGATATAGTGTTCCACAAGGATCTGTGTTGGGCCCGCTACTGTTCACCCTGTATATGCTGCCACTTGGTGACATAATTAGAAAATATGATATTGATTTCCACTCCTATGCTAATGACACACATCTATACATGTCAGTTGAATCAGGTGAATTGCCTTATCTGTCAAAGACTGAAGATTGTCTATTTGATTTTAGGAGCTGGATGGCAAGAAATTTCTTACTCCTAGATCAAGATAAAACAGAAGTAATGCTGCTTGGTCCTAGAGTGCTTCGAGAACAGATTGATGTAAAATTTAATGGATGCTCATTTAAACCAATCACATTGGCTAGAAATCTTGGTGTCTTGGTTGACCCAGACCTGTCCTTTGATGCTTACATTAGGAATATCACTAAAACAGGTTTTTTCCATCTGAGGAATATAGCCAAGGTTCGGAAAATGTTGTCCTTCAATGACACTGAGAAGCTAAGTTATGCTTTGATCAGCTCCAGATTAGATTATTATTGCAATGTTCTGTTTTCAGGATGTAACTCTGGGTTGTTACACAGACTTCAGCTGGTGTAAAATGCTGCAGCAAGAGTGCTAACTGGAACTCGGAAGTTCGATCACATTAGTCCTGTATTGTCATCTCTACATTGGTTTCCTGTTAAGTCTTGCACTGACTTTAAAGTACTATTACTTACGTATAAGGCCTTGCACGGTTTGGCTCCAGAATATCTGTCTGATCTTTTGGTTCCTTGCCCCCACCCCCTGTTTGCTTCTCTTTTGGGGGGCAGGTTTTTTGTTAGTTCCAAGAGTGACAAAAGCAATGCGCTGTGGAATGGTCTTCCAGCAGCAGTGTGGGACTCTGGCTCACTCTCTATCTTTAAGTCTAGGCTTAAAACTCACCTTTTTATTCTACCCTACAGAGACCTTAGGTAGCTACTCACTCCCCAATTAGGCTATAGGCTGAGGTGTAGAGCTGGATGGGGATCAGTGCCATTGACTTTGGATGAACTGTTCTGTCAGTGCTGTCAATCCTGCTTTGCATGTCCTGTGTGTTGTTGGAGGGCTGGCAATTCCTCATGCATGTGTCCCCATTGGCCTCTCCCTCATAGTTATGCTGCTATATATAATTATGCTGGGGCTCTTGCTATTTTATTTGCAATTACTCTGCCACCTTAAATTGCTGCTCTGCTCCTACACTTTCTTTTTCCCCTGCGCCCCCCTCTTTTGGGTGCTTCTTTCAGAGGTTTGGATTCAAGAGATCCCTCTATTGTCTGCTGGCCTACTACGTCCCCCTCAACTTCAGCTGTCCACACTGAATGGCTTGCTGTCTTCTGAGCCACTGAACCTGCTCTGATCACTGGACTGCATCCTCCAATACTCTGTTGTCCTCCTGACTGTTCAACATTAATGAATTTGTCCAGCCCAGTGCCACCCAGAGGAGGATGGGCTTCCCCCTTGAGTCTGGTTCCTCCCAAGGTTTCTTCCTTCTGAGGGAGTTTTTCCTTGCCACTGTTGCCTTTGGCTTACTCTCTGGGGTCCCTGGGCCCAGGACTATGTAAAGTGCTTTGTGACAGTACTTCTTGTTAAAGGCGCTATATAAATAAAATTGAATTGAATTGGATTAAATATTTTCATTTCCCATCACTTCATGAAATCAAGGATTACCATTCAACCAGTTTCAAAAAAGGCTTAACATCACAAGATTAATAAGATTAACTGATTTCAGATGCAAATACTGCATTGCACACATTGGCAATATTCAAATTTCTGCACATTATATTTTTATTATGACATTAATTTGACTATGGTTCTAATAACATATTGGGGACAAACAGTATATTGATAATTAGATGGTGGACGGATCAACACCACCCACCTTTTTCACCTTGAAACTCTTTTCATAGCTGCAAGAAAGTGGATTCTTCTTTGGTTGTAGTATGGCCTTGGAGAAAAGGTCCTCAAACTCTTTGGTATTGAGAATTTGTGGTTCTTCAAGTGAGTTCCACAGTGTGTTATCCCTACAAGAAATTAAAAAAGCAGGCTGAGAGGCTGCATAGTTTATATGATGGCTGCTTTGATTAAATCTTCACTGCAGTTTCAATGAGCAGAATATAATTTAATTTATAATAATTTTTGGTTTAATTATATCTAAAGTATAAGCCCCTTGAGACTGCTGTGGGGGATCTTGTTTACCCTCATAACCTACCAGACCATAAATGACGTTGTAAACAAATGATTTTTGGGTGGAAGGCTATGGCAAACTTTAACAAGACATTAATGAGTAAAAACATATTGTTAATTTAATAATAAAGGTCTGCATAGTAAAAGCTAGGGGTCATTGCTGAGAGTCCCATGGACTGTTTAAAGGTTGAATCAGAAAATAGTGAAGAAAATACACTCAGGCTTTCAATGCAAGGGTTAATAGTAAAACTGAAACGCCAATACATCGGTCATCTAATGGACATCACCGGTGAATGTTTTTGCTGGACAAGGGACTTGTGCTGGGAAAAACTGAAGGGAGTAGGAGAAGGGGGTGGCGAAAGGTGACAAGGGATGGCAGCTAACACAAAGCGTACAATTTTTTGGCAATAACTGATGAAATAATATACACTGCTGAAAAAAATTAAAGGAACACTTCTTAATCAGAGTATAGCAACAAGTCAATGAAACTTCTGGGATATTGATCTGGTCAGTTAAGTAGCAGAGGGGGTTGTTAATCAGTTTCAGCTCCTT
>JAACJT020001107.1:0-16371 GCA_009936485.2 Gymnarchus niloticus | reverse complement strand
ATGACCCCACCCCTTTTTTTATTGGAGGGGCACTCACATCAAAAAAAAAAAGAATGTTGTCTCTCCTGTTGTTTTTTTTTCCCCCCCCCCCCCCCCCCCCGTTTCTGTCAGCTGCTGGTCTGAATCCCAGCACAAACACCGGCTTGCCGACGGCGACATCTTCTCCAATCGCAGACAGCCCAGGGATGGACGGTCGCATGTGTAATTACTTTGGGATTTGTGTCGTTCGGGGGTATCGGGAATACTCATAAAAGGCGGGGGGAGGGGGAGGAGCATTAGGCACCGTGCCTCCAGCAGAAGGCGGTGAATATTGCTGCCATATTTCATAGCTGTGCTTCGACAGTGCTGCGGGGTCTGCCACGGACCCCTGGTTGCCCCGTGATGGATGTCCAGCCAGCGCCACCATAGCCGCGCCCTGTCTGGCTTCGCGCCTCTCTGTGCTGCAGTCTGAACCAGGGTAAATGAGCTTCGTGTGTTTGTGTGGTGTTCTCTAGGTGGGGTTTTATATTACCCCCCCCCCAAGTCTGAAACACAGCCCTGTCTGTATAAATATCCAAATACAGCCTCCCAGAAGCCCCCAGTCTTCTGTATACTACCTTCCTCCACACCTCTGTAGCTCTAGCCCCATTATGAGGAGCAGGGCTATGTTTAATAAGTCACCCTTATGTTTGTTCAAAGCCCCTTTTAAAACCTTTCCTTCAGTTAATATTTTGGGGGGGGGGTTGAAATGGTCAGCCTTCCTAAACCATGTGCAGCCTGAGTAATGATTTAGTAGATGGTAACTGCATTTCACCCATCCACTACCCACTTCTAGATCACAGCAAACTCTGAGTCCAAGCTTTCTGGGAAGGGTTAATCATTCACTTAATTTAAAATAATAAAACCGCTGTAATATGTGGCTGTACAAGAGTGCGGCTTGACTCGGCTCATTAAATAGTAAATCTGACATATTTCAATGTGTGCCTTATTGGCTCATCTGTGTGAGAATTTTTAAATACCACTTAAACCCAGATATTGGTACCAAATATTGAAAACAAATGTGTTTTTGGGGTATTAGTATCTATTAAATGAAATATATATATTTTTTTCTTTCAATGCTCAGCCTGAACTGCTTCCTTGTGAAGAATCATTTCGATAAATGGTTGTTCCTACAGTCATCTGGGCCATATGGAGGGACAGACAGACAGAGCCCTGTGACATTAGCTGGGTCACTGACCACCTTGAGGTGATTTATGATGACACACACCTGTAACCGCATCCCTCACTCGTTATTTTCCCATCATATCAGTCACTGGGACAGGGTTCCCCAAATTGTGAAATGTCAGTGCGGTGACGGGGGGGGATAGCCTTTATGTGATTGGGCCACACCTTAGCTGTACCATTGCAGTGTGAAGAGCCGTTGACTAGTGCTTGTCTCCAGTTGCCATCAAACCCGTTTATTTTACCAGACTGCCTTGTTTAGCATCGAGAAACATACATTTGGCAAAAGGTTCTGAAAGTGTTGTTGTTTAACCCTGGGAATTACTGCTCTGTGTATCAACATCCCCTTTCTGAAAATGCTAATGTTTAACCATTCGGGGTTGTTTGTTAACTTCAGTTTAAGAAATGTAGTCATTCTCCACTGTTTTGTAGGACAGTTTGCAAACAAAGCTCTCCTCATTAACTGAGACTTCAGGCTGTTGGATTCTGTGGCACAGCCTCCCCCCCCCCTCAATCTCTATTGCCAGTCCCTGTTGGAGGTCCAGGCTTGTATGCATGGAGAGGCAGGCTCTCTGGTTGGCTGTGGTCTCTTGAGGTGTGAATTTCAATAATCAGTGGCTGATTACTGTTTGTTGTTAAAACTCAGATGTTGTATGGTGTCTTTGCTCTACTATCAAATAACCGGCATAAATATTTTTGTGGAAATCTCCTGTTTTGTAGCATCAATAATTCATACCGGATGTAAATATTTTCCTTTTCGACTTTTTTTGTTTCTGTGATGTGCCTTCAGTTTCAATTCAGGACCTTTAAGTCATTAATCATGTTGTCAAAGAGCATGCTTTGTAAATTATGTATTTTTCTGTGTGGTACAATATGATTTTTAGTGGTTATGTTGACATCTGACCTCACGTCATGAAAAGACTCCCATGTTGAGTGTTTATTTTGTGTGAGTGTTACACATTTCAAATTTAACTCGTCAGCTATTGCTGTCTCTGCCATTTTCTGGGAAAATGAATTTGCCGTTGAGAGTTTTCAGGTTGCTGCACAGTACGGTACTAAACACCAAAAACTCCCTCGGCATAGCAGCACTGAGCGTGTAGGTATCTGAACAGTGGTGGGTGGACTTTTGGGTTTTTGGGCCAGGTGGATGTGGCTCTTGACTTGCGTGGCTCTTGAGGATTATTTGGTAGAGGTGTTTAATGGCTCGTGGTGGGATGTCGAAGTGGGACCCTCTGAATTAGCTTTCGAATAGAAGGCTCTGCTCCCGTTCTGAGTGGCATTTTGTCAAGCTGGTATTTCACATTTGAAGTTCTTAAGGGCCGCTACTCACCCCCACCCCCCCCCCAAGTTCAAATTCTTTTGAAACCTTGCTAAGTGAAAACAGAAATTGTAAGTGGTATGGATGGAGATTCAAGGAAGAAATGGGGGGAGGGGCAACGGCAAGTCTCAGGCTGAAAGCTGAAGAGGTGGGCGTGTCCCAGATCGCTCCCGAAGTATGTTGTCTACGGCCCATCCTGCTGAGGAAGCCACATAGCCCAGTCCACTGCTGCTGGTGGTTTCTGCTTCCCAAGATGGCACCTTTCCACCGTCGTTTTTATCTGTCTGTGGTTTGACCTAGAGGAAATCAAAATAGCCACTCTGTGCCACGAGTGGTCATCGTGTCACCTTGAGGCAGCATAGCGAGTAAGAGGAACGTGAGTACACTAAGATTCAGACACTGACAGGCGTGAACGTCGGCAGGTAGTTGGCTCAATTTTGAACACCTGTTGGTTTGAATCCAAGCTCAACAGTGTAAACAAACTTCTTTGGAGGCGTTTGTGCTGGAATCTGTCCACCCTGTTTGTTTACTTTTGTCGCTTTCCCGTGACAAGCAGACCCTCCCCTTTGGTCTGTCTCGCACATGGCAAAGACCCGCAGCAGGTTTGGTGACACTGTGCCGGCGGGGCGGTACCAAGAGTCTCCGAGTGTTCGGCATGCCTCGGAGATGAGAGGAGCTCGTGGAGAGGTAAGCAGCGTCTCCTAGGGTTTCACGTCTTCAGTTCCGAGAGTTCGGGAAGACCACTCATAAGTGGGACGGTGAGGAAGCTTATGGGGAACTTAAGGAAGTTAGCTGTAGACATGCTACTTGGAGCAAACCTAGGAGGTTCAGGAGGATCTGACTGCTGCATCTTGGCTTAGTATTTAACATTAAAACCAGATTTGTGTTGAGAAATGAATATTCTCTGGTATTCTTCCTGTGTAAAAATGCATGTGAGTGCATGTTCTGTTTCGTAATGTGCTCAGTCTCTGCCATAGGTGTGTGCGTGTGTGGCGTGACGTGTTTGACCGAGCTGCTACTAGAATGTGCAGGTAGTACTTATACCTAACGCTCCTTTTGTCTGTCGTTATCTTGAGGCCGAGTTAATGACATAAGAAGAAGCAGACCAGGCTGGCCGCGGAGTGAGGTGACAGTCACCCCGTGTCCGAGACGGAGATGTGACCGTGTGGAAGATGAGCGGTCAGGTGTAAAATAGAATGAGACTCAGGTGTTGGTCTGACAGAGGCTGAAATTGCTGAGTGTTTGTGTCTCGTCCTGCTGCGTCCCAGCCTGTGGGTTTGGCGCCCGTTTCGTCTCCTCGCGATTAATTACGGGCCGGCCTCTGGCTGATCTCAGACGAGAAGAGGGGGGTCGTTACCAGGAAGGAAGGCTGGGGGTTGGGAAGTGTGACTGGAACTGGGGGCGTCGGCACAGGTGGTCTTCTTGTGGAGAACTAGAGGTGCGTAAGAGAGGGCAGGATGGGAAAAGTGCATACGTACACACACACACACACACACACACGACTGTGCAGTGTAACCAAGTGTGTTTTTAAGTTGGCAAAAAGCTTAAGCTATTCGTCAAGGTCATATGGACTGTCCCAGATACCACGAGCCTGGGGTTGACCCTGGACGGGATGCCAGTCCGTCACGTGGCGCGAGCCTGGGGTTGACCCTGGACGGGATGCCAGTCCGTCACGTGGCACACACACCTATAGGCAGTTCAGTGCCACCAGTCACACTACTTGGCCTAACTACATGTGTTTGAGCTGTGGGAGAAATCTGGAGTATCAGGAGGAAACTCTTGCAATACAATGTGAACTCTACATAGAGCAGAGGGTGGATTCGAACCCCCCAGCTCTGGAGATGTCTACTCACTGAGCTTCTGTGCGACCCCCATTTAGTGCCGTCCCTGTGCTTCCGTTGCCACTAACATCACATTTCTTAAATAGTGTTCTTTTTAAAAAAGCATTACTGTCACTTGTCTTACCATACAAACCCTGCTACCCACAGAGAAAGGCGATCCTCTTAATCCCAGTGAAACACCGTTCCGTTTGAATTTGGCTGACTGGAAGAGGAGGAGACTGAGTCCTGTGATGAAACGCGGTAATGAAGATGGAGCCCTGGGAGCCGTTAGAGTTGAAGATTTACTATGCGGTCTTGATTTAGACCTCGCTGAACAGACCACTGACGTGCTTGGGTTTAGACCTCACTGAATGGACAGGCGACGTGTCTGTGATGCACCACAGGTCCGGGGTCCTCCATGCTACCCCTAGGAAGTAATGCGTCCTGTTAGAAGATGCTGGATGTGTAAATGTATTCCCAGTGGAAAGATGAACCGTGAAAATGAGTGTAAAACCGGACACAATCATGCTCTTTTACGGTCCGGACGGCTGTAACCTAGCTATACCGTATGCCCCAAGCTCTTCTGCGTTCATGGCCTTGTTTTTATGACCACTTGTTATTCCACAGCAAGTCAGACGAAACCCTGGAGTTTGAACGGCTGCTCGCAGACAGGTTTGAAGTGCGAGCTGGAATGCGGAGCGAGTATCGGCTTTGGGCTCGCAGTCAGAGCTGTCGGCGTGTGCCGTGGCCTTTGCTGAGCGGACGGGTTTCTGTGAAGCCGGTAAGAATTTCGCTTGTGAAAGTCCCGTTTCTCAGGCTTCAGAGCCCCTGCTCAGGCGTTGTGCTGAGCTTGTTTTAGGCTGACTGATAGTTCAGCTTCTTCCGCGCAGAACTTTTCCGTCATTCGCTCCTGTTGCCGAAGAGGAGCAGCACTGTGTTTTTCTCATAGCGGTTGGCTGGCGCTGCCTTCGCCCGACGTTAAAGGACTCCCGCCTGCTGTCGTTACCACTGTGCGTTCTGCCATCTCCCACCGCTTCCAGAGTCTAAATTTAACTTTTAATCCACAAGTCATTAGACTCTCATGCGCGTTGCGCGGTGTTGTATCTGTTAAGATCGGTGCAGAACTTGTTGGAGCAAGTCAATATTATGAATATATGATTGCTAATTAATTTTAAGACCCTTGAGGAGGACCACGGGGTGGCTATTAAATTAGGTCAGCTGTTTACAGAAGAAAAACAGAGTCCCTGTTTTCTAAAACCTTTCCGGACGTATGGGTCCAGTAGTATTGTCGATTTCGAGCAAGTACTGAGTTTGGTGGCCCTGAAGACCCAGAGCTGGTGATCTGGGAGCCTGTCGGCGATATAGGCCTAAAGCTTGGCCTTGGTTGCCGTCTGCCTGGCCAGAGGGGTCCTCTGCCATTTGGAGAAATCCCCGTGAATGGCTACTGTGTGCTGACCGATGCTCCGCGTTTAAGATGACTGATCCCAGCACCCCGCAGCCAAAACTGCTGTGTCACCAGGGGCGGGTCATGGGACAGGGTGATGTCACCCTCTCTAGCTGTCTACCCTGACTCCCAGGCAACAAGATAAAGATAAGTAGATAAGATAAGATCCTGACTTTCTTTGGTCTGCATTGCTTGCAGTGCTAGATCAGTCGCTGCCCTGAGTTTCTCAGACCCGCCCTCTCAGAAGAGCATTTCCATTGCAGTGCTGTACCATTGTGTTCTTTTTAAGAGCACATGAAACACCCTGCAGTTCAAACTCCACATTGTTCTTGATTTTCCTGCTGAAGAGGAAATGTCATCCTTGATTAAGATCATTTCGTAATGACGGCTAATGATTTGTTGCTGTAACCTGATCCGCCTCACTAAGAATTCTGCCCATCTCGTTGGAGCAAGGCAGCTCGGTCCTTCAGTGAAACTTCGCTGTACTCCACGCCATCAGGCTCGGAGATTCAAACAGTAATCCTTCCCTGTGAAACGAATTTGGTTCCCCTGCTGTCCTGTTAGTGAGTCCTTTCTACCTGCCTGCACCATCACCAAGCCCCATCCCTACCGGTGTCCTCATACTGCAGTGAAACTCTGGGATGCCAGCATTAAAGTGCCAGCACCCCCATCTTGCTAATTAACCCAAAGAACGTCCAGCTGTAATGGATGATCCTAGATTCGGGAGTCTGTTGTTAGGATTTATTTTTTTTAAAGTATTACTGTGACGTGTAAGAAGTCAGGCAATGCCTCTGGAATGTCTGCTTGTGATAAACAGTCCCAGTGGGAGACTTTGTATGCTGCTGACTCTAGCAAACACTTTTAACCGGAGCTGTCGTGCCTCACAGCACAGCGGTGGCCATCAGTCCAGAATATTCCGTTCCAGGATGCGGGAGTTGTGTGCTTCACAGTGCCTCTCACTTGATTCATGTCTCCCTGGCGCTGCAGCGGGCGGGTGTCAGCTGGTCGATGGTGTTTGGGTATCGTTTTTTTTGCCCCCCCCCCCACTGTTCATAGCCAGCCCTCACAGGAGTCCAGGAGCTAGAAGCTGAGGGTGAAGCTTATTAAAGCCACATTCACACTTGCCCTCGTCCGGTAAACAGCACTGCTCCAAATCAAGGCACCACATTAAAACCACAGCTGAGCTCGTTTTACCGTATTTGTGATGGGATTTTTGTTTTTATGCTGCTTTTCTTCCCCCCCCCCCCACGCAGTGTAGTAAATGCAACCCTGCAGACTCAGACACTGCCGCATGCCTACGTTGTTCTGGGAGTTTGATGCGGCTTAGCAAACACATGCAGCATTGTCGGTTTGGGACCTCGCTAGGTGTCTGCAGATTGCTCATAGCGCATATTTAAACTTCCTTTTGATTTTGTGGTGGTCCTACATGTTTTACTGGTCCTGTTCAGTCCGGTCAGTATCTTCATTTTGTTCTCGTCCGAAGTGGGGTTTGTTTTGAGTTTCTCTCCCCTTGTGAGGTTCCCAGGTTTTCTTTGCATCGCGTCAAACTTGGACCCCCCCTGTCCAGGGTGCCCCCGCACCCTAGGCAAGGTCGTTGGAGCTTGAGACCGTGACCACGGCATTGCCTGGCTACAGGCCCCTCTACGCTCACGTGTTCTGCAGATGTCCCAGTTCCCGGCAGTTAATCTTCCTCAGTACACTGCTCTGCCCGGACCGCCGTCTGTCGGATGTCTCCCCCTGGTCAGCGTCCTGCGAGGAAGGCAGGATCTTTCATCCCGTAACTTTAGACTGCCACGAGTGAGTTTATCTGGCTTCAGATAGGTTTAGTCATTAGAGGATATCTGATATGCATTTTCCCAGAATCCTTCACTGAGCGGCCTGTTTGTTCATTTTGGTATTGCTCATATATTTTTTTTTTTTTTTTTTTCCCCTCCCATGACTCTCTTACCCTGTTAACACCCAAGGCAAAGTTTTCTGTACGGATCAATAGTTTAACGGCCCGTGTGTGACGTAAGGTCAGTGGCACTTGACATCCGTCATTAGGCTGAAGGGGTTTCAGGTGTCCTGCTGTCAGTATTATGGCCCCCTGGAGGTCTCTATTTTAGCAGCGAGACGATGAATTTGTTCCGGTAGCTTCTGTGGATCAAAGCTGTCGCTAGCCAAAATACTTGACCATGTTTGTCAAGGCCTGTGATCTGAGAAGACTGGGCTTGGGGGGGGGGGGGGAGGTAAGAATGATTTAAAAGAAAATTGCAGACACATGGCATTTGTTTAAAAGACAGAGTTAACATTATTCCTTCATGAAAGTTCTTAGGAAACAGATGAGCTACTTTTGAACTTTCGGGTAGATTGAATGGAATGAGGGAATTTTGGTGCAATGGTAGCATACGGAGCACCAGACACCCATGATCCTTCACGACGCCATAGAGCCGACCTGCTTGAGCTCGGTCCCCAGCTGGAGAGGTGGAACGTGATGCTGACCGCACTGCCCATCCTGTTTGATGGGGAGGTGGCTCCATGGAGCTCGTAGGCCGGAGCACCATCGACCTCACAGTCTGCCTGGTACTCACAGATACGGCACTGTTTGAGGTGGTAGGCAGTTATAGGAACACTACTGGTATTTCCAGTTACACTGTTCCTGGTGACGGTGCACCTGCTTGACATGAGACCTGTTTTGTTACGACTCTGGAATAAAGCATCTTGGGTGTATAGCAGGGTGCTCATTCTCTCCCTCAGAGCTGTAAGAAACGTGAACGCCGGGCTGGCTTTCCTCCCTCGACAGCCGAGGTGGGTTCCGACGGTGACGCCTTTATGTTTAAATGCTGGCTCAGCTTTGGGGGGCCTCCCCAGACCATCCCCGTGCTCACTTTGAGTCGAATCCCCTTAACAGTTGGAGAGAGGAGCTGCTCGCAGCCACTGCATTACTCCTGAATTTGAAAGTCAGGGCTCGGGTTGATGAGCATGGCAGCTGGTTAATTGCTCTTACACTGAGTGTACTGTAGAGGGCGCACTTCATCGATCGTCTCTCAGTCACTGGGAAACATATGCCCCATGTGACTTGTACATTCACTGTTATCCATGGCACGGATGGTTTCTTTTCCTCTCTAACCATGTTCCTACGAGCGAAGTTGCGGCGATTCACGTTCGCGCCCCCTTAAGTGGATTCTTTGCGGCATCAGTGCTATTAATGTATAGTAAATTCGAATTTAAAAGGCGTAGCTCATATCTTTGGTTTCATGTTGGAGATGATACAAAGGAAATGCATGCTGTAGCTTCATTAACTTTTTCAATTTGGTTGGTTCCTCTGTGTTGCGGCCTGGAGCAGGTTTCAGGAGACCACTTCCTTAGCCAGCAGTTTCAGTGTGTGCCTTGCTGCAGTGGACCTGCAGTTGTGTGATTGGTGGACTGGGAGAACTTAGTTTCACTGGTACCGTCATTCGGAGCCAGAGAGACACACCCAGATATTTCCGGGAATGCGGCGTTTCTAAAGAACGTTCTACAGGGACTGGCTCACGGAAACTTCCAGATGGGTCCAGCTTTAAACCTTAAGCTTTTTGATTAAACCTTTTTGAGCAGTATGAGATAAAAAGGCTCTGGGTGTAAAAGGTTCACATTATAATTGCCTGTGAGTTCCCTGGGCCTGCTTCATTAAGAAGGGCCAGTTAACGTAAGTGGGTGACTCTGCAAACTCAGTGAACAGAACCTAAGGTCGTACAGGCTCCCAAGGGAGTCAGATTCCCAAGGCAGCATGAAACTTACAGCATGTCACCTCTGTCCTTAATTTTTTTTTTTCCGGGATAGAATTTGTATCTAAATTTCATATATTCCTAATATGGGCTTGAATATTTGATGAGAATTTCCTGATTATCACCTGCATGTGATTTCTGTATGTATTAATCTCATAACAGAACCCCGTTTATGAGCCTAAGCCGCGGAGAGCCGGTGAGTCACCCTCGCTGTGACCAAACCCGTCTTAGTGACTAATTAAGCGCCATCGTCATGGGATGCTTTGCCTGTTCTCCTCCTCTTCCATGCTGCTCTCGATTTGTAGGCTGTCTTGTCACAATTGTGTTGGATTGAGGTCTGGACTTTCCAGAACAGAGTCTTGGGATTAACGTTATTTTGGTGGTAAGCAGTGTTGGTTTATTGGTAAATTAGGAGTGATGTGTAGCTCACTGGGTTATGGATCTGTGCCTGTGTCTGGCAGGCGGTGGCAGAGTGATCCTATCACCACTGGGCCCCTAGCAAGCACCTTCTTGGATGTGTTCTTTTCCCCATAACCCTGTGGGATCGTTTTGAAGGATGTCCACATCTGTGCAGAGGGACTTGGGTCTTAAATTTTTTTCCGTGTCTGGTCTCTATTGTAGAGCTGTCTACTGAATCTTAAGACAACATGTTTCATTGTCATGTTACACCCTTGGTAAGACCACCGATTAGAGCTAGCCTTCTCTTCCCCGGGCCCTGTGGGGTCCATCTATGTTATGGTGATGCACAGATCAGCAGAAAAGAGCTACCCTGGTCCCCAAGGCTCTGAGCTTCATTAGGGGTTCACAGACATTGTGGTACTTCATACTTTTTAAAGAAAATAAATGATAGCACTTTTCATTAACAGTGAAAGTATAAAAGTTTAATTCTTCAAATCATCCTTTAAACACATTGTAATTTGTAGCTGCAATTTGTCTTTTTAAGCTGCCCTCATAATTGAAAGGCTTTTTAGCAGTAAATCTTACTTGCTGTATGGTCGGCAGCGAAGCTCTGAGTATTTAACGGAGGTGTGAAATGCTTTACGATACGAAAAGCGACTTGATGTTCACCATCCTGGTGACAGAGTCTGATTCCGGATCTGAGGCTCGGGAGCATAAACGTTCTCAGTGACACACCGATGGCAGACGAGTCCCATAGCGGTGACGATTATATGGCTTGGGTATCATTGGCTGCACTGAGTTGCATCTTTCGCTAAAACTGAAAACGAGTCGTTTGCACAATGCGCTCTGACACCACGGCATAGTTTATAGGAAGAAAGTTAATTTCACCGCAGCCGGCTCGGGCATGACCGAGGATGTGCCTTGGCTTTTAAAGAAATCGCATTAAAAGTCTAAGGACTAAGAAACCTTGAATTTTAACTGTAACTGGTATGCGTACGTTAAGGACGGTAGTTATTTTGCCGCCGAATTCCTTGTCTGCGATGCTTGAAGCTGAAATAGGCAGATTGCATTAGAGAGGACTTTTCCTACTGCAAAGAATGTCGTTACCCATTTGACGTTGATAAAATGGCTTTAATTTGCTTCTGGGTACTGTGCCATCGTACATACGCTTCTGAGGTCCAAAGAGGAAACTCTGACACTTCCTTAATACGTTCTGTCTTCTCGTTCGTTTGTCTCCCTTCCACCTCACGGCCCGTCATCGTCGGTGAAGGAGCGAGCCGTCTGTCAAGGTCCCTATCGCAGCAATTTGACTCTGGCATGGCGTGTTTTTGGTCGCCGGCGTTCTGTCCGGCACTGCGGTTGTCGGCTTCCTTGAGCGGGGAGGGGCTTGAAATGAAACATTCCTCATGATACTCCGTTTGGCAGAATTTCTTTGGGTTACTTTAAGAAGAACCTGCCATCCGTCCTTGTGAAACCCACCACCTTCATGCACGGTGCCCCAATGAAAGCCTCTCTCTGGGGGTGCAAGTGGTTGGGAAAGGTATCTCAGGCAACTGTGTTTCACGCTTCCCTGAAGTTCGCTCATGGTTTCAATAAGGGTCGTCGACTCATAGCCCAACGGTTGCTAGTTTGACACATGTTGTGGTAGCCTTGAGCAGATAACATTTTAGCATCTTCTGCCATGAAGGCTTGAATATACAGGCATCCTGTCTTCTAACTGGATTGTAATTCCTGGCTCTCTCTGTGTCTCATGCCTCTGGGTGCCCTGCTAGCCCCACCCTTTATACCCCACCTCTTACTGGGGGGGGCTGGGCTTTAGGGTGTCAGATGATCGGCACCAATTAATGTGACAGATTAATTTCCCTGAGACTCTCTGAGCTCTGCAGTCACTGCTGCAATTTTCAGGTGTTCCTTAATGCTTCCCATGATGCACTTCTCAGACATAAAACAAGGAGTTTGCCACGTGCCTCCAGACCTCAACACAGTTATGATAATGGAACAAGGTTCGCTTTTGCTGAGGCCCCGGTCATTCATGAAGGAATTTGTCATATTTTTAAGAAGCTTGATAATGGTTTTTTTTTCTTTTTTTAATCAGGCTTTGCAGCAGACTGTGGGTGTCTGTATAACCTGTCGGCAAGGTTAATGCTTATTGATATGTCATCTGGAGCACACTAAGAGAAATCTATCTTTAAATTTTTCTATGATTTGTAGTTCAGCAAATTGCTGGGCTTTTTTTCATTGATTCTTGTACTGGTCCTACTCCACGTTGAGCCATTTCCATTCAGGCCGAAGTGGTAGATTAAGTGTGGGTGTGACCTCCCCCCAGATCACCACATGGGCTTTGCTCTCTGGGGGCTTCTCCTGGCTCATCGACAGAAGCCCGCCATGCCGGCAAGATGACTGCACCGAGTTGTGGAAAGGATTAGGGAAATTCCACATGAATTCAGTTACAGAATACAAAACAATCATTCAAAAGGGGATTTTAACTGCACCCTCACAAACAAACTATTCGCATAGATGTCATGCAAACCAAATTACTATATACAAAAAAATAGTAATGTGCAGTTTAATTAGCCCTTCCTCGCTGAGCTCATTAGTTCTTAGGTATGCAGTACTGCTGGTCCCTCAACACACGGAGACTGAACGTCGTGGTCTGTGAGGGACTGTTTTGGCTGCAGCGTTGTAATTTGCATGATGGAAAAACCAGCGGTCGTTTGCAAATGTGCCCCCCTCCCCTTATTTTTTTGGTATGGTCTACACTTTGACCCACGTTCATGACATCACACCTGTTGCATCCTGTCCCATTCAGGTAAGAAATGAGAGAACAATCAACCATTTTGGATGAAACATACAGTTGTTTAACCAGCTTGAGCTAAGTGAGGATGATGACGTTTGCTCACTAGCCTAGAGGTGAAGTAATTCCAGCACAGAATTCTGAGTGATATGAGGTGTAGCTGGCACAGTTCCTCATTTCCCGAGGAGTACAGCGCTCTTAAGTAAGGGTGACACAACATGATTTTTAACTGCTCCCATTCAAGATTGGAGTGAGTCTCCCTCAGTTGCTCCTGATTAGCCGATTCATGGGGACTGTCAGAGTTGTTAGCTGGCACAGACAATCGCATCGTATGTGATGGGCACAGATTCCAGTTTCTGGCCTCCCGACCGCAGTCCAGACGTTTGAATTTCCGACTGGAGACGGGAGCAAATCTGATAGTGTATACGGGTCAGCGACTCCTTTCTTAACGGATTATGTCAGTGGTGGGGGGGTGTGAATTTGACGCAAAATGAAATGACAGACGAAATAATCAAAAGGAGGATTTAATTGGAAACTCAGGATCACTTGGCCTTTCCGATGGTATTCAGATGATTGCAGTGTGACAAAGCATGAACAAATGTTTGTCATTCGGAATGGAAATGTGAGCGCCTGCCATTCAAAGCGTTTCTTGAAAGCCGGACTTCTGCCTAATGACAAAATACAGCATGACACTGCAATCCTGTAACAACATTTCAAGGCACGAAAAATACAGATGACCCTAAAGCTTGGTATGCATACCTAAGAGAGACTCTCTGTCATAAACAACCTTTGGACAGTTATGTGCCCATGTCACAAGCAAGCAGGACAGTTGCAGTAAATGGCAAACGTTAAAATAACGTTCCGTAATACAATAAAACGTTATCCAGTTCCATTGTAGCTACTATGTTAACTTGTTTAGCTAATGATAAAATGATGTACTACTAATAATGTATATTATTGTTGGATACCTCTTGTCCAGTTCACTCTAGTTTGTAGAGTCCAACATGGCAACGTCAACCTACCCATGATCTCACCAAAGCTCATTCTGCTCGCTTTTTCCAGCAATCCTCTGGTGAAATTATAGCCTAAACTACAACAGCCAAGAGCAGAGGTGCCTCTATATTTGTTTTGATTCTACGTAATGCAAAATCTCATGTTCTCGCGGAGGTTTTCCGCAGTCAGTGGAAACAGGTTGTATAGTGTGTGATCCCCAGCACCTCAGAAATGCGCACAGATCAGTCGTTAAGTATAAACCACCCAGTGTTTTCGTAATCTTAAGATTTGACAAGTCCTGTAGTGGAGAAGGCTTTACTCACTGCCCTTGTCAGGTAACACAAATGTTGACCGTTAAATGTTGAGTGCTAACATCTTGAAGGTGTTCCACCGGTTCCCGAGCGCCTGCAAGGCCAGCCGAAATTCCGCAGCTTCAAGCCACGGCCTTCGCTTCATTGACGGTTTCCTGGACGTGTGCAGTAGCGATTTGGGTGGTGGGCTGCTGTAGGTCACTGGGGGGAGGCTGATGCAGACACTGTTGAGCTGTTGGCAAGCTGTGAAGAATGACCACCCGGGAGGTCTGCCGCCTCCTGCCAGCAGGTCCTTGGGGGTACTGCCGTGTCAGAGATGGCCAGGCCCATTTCTTCACCGCCATTCATGTCCTCTCTCTCCGTGCCAGGGATTTTAAAATCTCCACAGTCCTGGGTACTTCATTTTCCCCGTTTAGATAATGATGAGGTCAGTGAAGCCCTGGGAACATGGCTTAAACCGTTAGACTAAAAAGTGTTTCAAAGCCAAACAGGATGCTGATTTCAGCCATTCAGGTTCAGTGTTCAAACATGCGCAGCCCTTGAGATTTTATCATCGCCGGATTCTTGTTCCAGATGGGGGATGGTTACACACCAGGCCAGGACAGTAACATTTTTTATTTATTTATTTATTTTTTTTTACAGCCACTCGCTTTTAGTCAGATGATTGCCCAGTCCTGGAGATGGCCCAGACAGATCTGTCCTGTGGAAAATTCACCCCCTAAGTAAGCAAGGAAGGTCTTCCCCCTGCCATTGGGCTTTCCCCTACCGACGAGCCCTTGTTTGAAAGTCCACTGCCTGGAGGCAGTCAGTATGATGTGTGCGGCGTCCCCCGAAACCACTGCCCTGTCCATCGGTAAGGGTGTCCAGCGCGGTGACTGACACCGTAAACTGGATGCCGGCAGGATTGTTCAGCTATGGCATGGGGAACGTATCTCTGCCTCCGCTGAGCCCATCTGGACTTGTTATGCTTGTTTATTTAAACTGGTTCCCTCCTAATCCCAGTCCGGCGTCTGCTCCGTGTGGTGTTTTCCTTGGATGGGGAGGAGGGAATCTCGCGCCCTGCCGGTGCCCCGACACATGAGGCGCGGCTGCCTGCTGACTCGGCAGCAATGGTTGAGGCATGAACGGGGAGGAGGAGGAGGAGGACGAGGAGGAGAACCACATGCAGCGTTCGAAAGCGAAATGCGGTGTCGCGATGGACGATAGGCTGGGGAGCTTGATGCACATCAACTGTAGCGCCGTTTTTCCTTTAAAGGATACTTAAGCAGACTAAGCTGGAGTCAGTTTATCATCCTTTTTTCACGTGTGGCCAAAGTTGACCTGAATGTACACCAGGACATCCAGTGGCTGTTGCTCAGGTATGCTTGGCAGAGCGGGTAGCGAACGACCTTCCGTCTTGTGTCCGGATAAAGCCATGGGTTTCTGTCGCTGACATGGTCAAGGACTTGGTGAAGCACCTCTCTGCATATGGGCAATGGGCTCAGTATGAGGAGTGGCAGCACGGGAGTTCTGTGAACGGCTTGCGGGCTGCAGAGGACCCCCGTTTGCTCGTACGCGACGTTGTGACTAGAGGAGAAGTGAAAAAGGCCGCTATTGTCGCTATTGCACGTAGAAGCCCCATTTCTGTGTGACTTTGAAGTTAGGATGACCTGGAGATTTTTCCTCAGGTTTTAAATCTCTAAATGAGTACTCAGCAAAACGGACTCTGCGACCAGATGACGTGACCTGGTTTGTGCAATGTATATACCTACAGATAATATAACTACCCAAGCATGATCATTCTTCTGAATTTCCTGGCTATCTTTGTGAGTTTTCCTTCTGGAGTGTTTGTTAAATGCCCCCTGCTGGTGAGGCAGTGGTACTTCTCTGCCGCTCTTCCTCAGACCTTTCCTCACAAGTTTTCAGCGCATGATTGCGCGGCGCCGAAACCGGAACAAACCGGCAGGGAGCAGCCTGCAGTTGTTTTCGGGGCGACCTGATGCGTCCAGGGGTGGGATGTGGATAGGACTGGACCTAAAACAGTACCCATTCTTTTCCTGCATTATGCAGCTTGCCCTTGCAGTTCACACCAAGCTGGCCTTCTGCTGAGTAATCCGCTCTCCATGGAGATGTTGCCTGGGAGCTTCTCTGGCTTGGCGGCCCATGAATATGCTGGATGGGGGGGGGGACACCAGACCCCTCCACTACTTGTTTCTAGATATCGCACCTTTTTTTTTTTTTTTTTTTTTTTTTTTTTTTTTTTTTTTATTTTTCTTTAGATAAATTTTTAACTAATTTGTTTTTTTAGGGTGTACCGGGGATGATCAATTTTGCTTGGGTTTTATTTGGTTTTGGGGGTTGTTGTTT
>JAACJT020001106.1:4620-16372 GCA_009936485.2 Gymnarchus niloticus | reverse complement strand
GGGGTACACCCTGGATGGGATGCCAGTCCATCACAGGGCTGGGGTACACCCTGGATGGGATGCCAGTCCATCACAGGTAAAATACTCACTCACACCACCCATAGGTGTACTACAGTAGGGCACCCAGGTTACCCAGGGAAGAACACGAGTTCCTCACAGAGAGCTGGGGAGAAGCCCAAACCCTGGAGGTGTGGGGCCATGCTGCTAGCCAAAAGGCCTCCATGCCTGCTCTTTATCGTTACAGATCTCTTTACTTAATAGCTAACTAATATTCAGCTTTAAGAAATTATAAAATATAATCATGCATGAAATTTAAAAAATGTCTAGGTAGTCAAATGAAATGTCATTTAGCTGATACTAAAGACTTGAAGGGAAAGAGCCAGCCTATGTAACGTAATTTAATTCCCTTGTTCCTCTCAGGGTTCGGTGTCTGTACTAGTGACCAGAAGGTTGTCGGTTGGAATCCCATATCAGTGTTGGGCCCTTGAGCAAAGCCCTTAACCCCCGAAACCGATCCAGAAGCCCCAGATAAATTTCTAACAGAGCCCTGAGCCCAAGATTCACTTCGCTATGATGACGGGGTATTGTAGAGAAGAAAAAGAACACATTCCAATGTTCTTGTGCAAATGAAGACTTCAGTAATTTTTTTGTGTCATGATGTCTGGTAATTAGTTTAATTACTTTAAGCAGCTCGATGACGCATGTAAACTTCAAAATTTCACTTCAGTATTACATGAATACAGTTAAAAGTTCATCTTCAATGCCATTATGAGTTTTAAGTGCCTTAACCAAATGATTTTGAATTTTTTTTTTTTTTTTTTTTTTTTTACACTTTTCAGCATTTTAAAAAGATAATCATTTCAGCATACAATGCCTCTAAAGTCAACCCACACTCTCAGAAACACGGAGTCGCCGTTAGCCGCCTTCCTACGAGCTTCCCATTAAACATGGCACAGCCAAACAGAGCCTCCAGCTCACCTAACGGCAAACATCAGGTCCAGTCCGTAAACAGTGACATACCACATTTTAACCAAAATGTTCGGGGCACCGCCTCTACCCCAGCTGAACAGATGACACCGAGCATCCACATGGGCCCAGTCCTTCGCAGGGTGTCTGGTAGCTAGGAAACGACGCCTGTGATCTGTCAGAGGGGCTTCAGCCCCTGTGTCAGACCACAGCTGGCCCAGCTGTCGCGAGGATTAGGCTCATCCTGCCTTGAACTTATCCTGGTAACTGCAAAGCTAAACTAGTCTATATGCATAAGTGGTAGAACGCAATCAGACAGGGCGCCGGATCTTCGCCACGTCACGCTGACGGACAGGGCGCCGGATCTTCGCCACGGCACTCTGACGGACAGGGCGCCGGATCTTCGCCACGGCACTCTGACGGACAGGGCGCCGGATCTTCGCCACGTCACGCTGAGGGACAGGGCGCCGGATCTTCGCCACGTCACGCTGACGTACAGGGCCCCGGATCTTCGCCACGTCACTCTGAGGGACAGGGCCCAGAGAAGCAGCAAGAGCTGCTTGATTATGAGGACAGCCTCAGGACTGCGGATTTGGGATAAGGAGAGAGACGGATGGCTGACGATTGAGAGGAATTGACTTGGCTTGAATGGGGGTGCAATGAAAAATATTAGGTAGGCATTTTGCAGCAATAATTGTGATTTCCAAAAAAACACGACATTTTTTTAAAATAGCTATAATGTAAGTTATAGGAATATTTTAAATGTGAGTCACATTAACATTCATTCACTCTATAACATTTTGACTGTATTCAGTATATAAATTCTATATAAAACTCTTTCTACATCATTAGTAGTTGCTGTCACCTCTCAGCACCAGGTCTTCTGTATTTCTGGGATATACAGACAAGCTAGCTAACTTTTCTAGCACACGCTCGCTCACGCACACACCAAGCGGAAGCCTTCAGGCCTCACAAAGTCAAGCGGTCGAGGACTGTCAGGAGGTGTAGCAGCTGAAAAGAAGATGATCCAAAACAGGACCAAACATACGCATCATAAAACTGAATTATAGACTTTGCGACAAAGTAACTACTCAGCTGCTAACAGCAGCAGTTTGTTCCAACAGTTGGCACAAAGGAGGCAAAACCCATCGGCTATAAACTTTCGCTTATCGGAGCAACCGATCAAATATTAGCGGAATAAGTGTGGGAGACGTGAACCTCTCTCCACTCAGTAAGTGCCATTTTACCAATCATCAGCCAATCAGAGGTGTAGGAGCCCACCTCGGCACTCCCCCCTAGATAAAGCCCTGCTGATATCATTAATGTTTCCTGCCCAACCACTGGATCCCGAGGGAAAGCTGCTTGCCCAGAGGGGAATCCAGAACACAAGGGTAACAGTGGGACAGAGAAGACTTATCTGGTCTTCGCACGCCATGCTGAAACCCCATGAACATTTTTAAATGGCCGCATGGTAGCAGAGCAGTTTGGATCCCAACCTTGAACAAGAGCCAAACGTGTCACGCCTGAGGTCACGAGTCCAGCTCCCAGAACCGTGACACCACCTGCCACCAAAAGAAAGACGTGCGCCTTCTAGGGACGCCTGGGTCATCGCAGTCTTCGCCCTGACTCAGTCTAATCGAGACACCGGTAAACGCCCACCCAGAGTGCCCCAACCACGCCTCTTTGCTCCTCGGTGAGGCCCCTGTGTGGTCTCTGACACACAGTGGGATCGGGGCTCAGGGAGCCGGCTAGCACGGTAACCACGGCGAGGTGGCTCTTCGCGTTGCGGGGTTAGAGTTCAGGGAGCCGGCCCCGGCGTTGTATGAGAGCAGGCTGCTTCACACAGGGAAAGAGCGAGACTGGAGTGGACAGACCCTTAGCCACAGCACTAACTGAACTCCTGGCCCTTGATGTTCTGAGCTTGGACGAACAGAGACGAGGGGGTTGACACAAAAAAAGGGGGCATCTGTACTCGAGTTCCAAAGAGCACACAAAATGGACATTTAGCTACTCCCGCTGGTTACCTCGCTCTCCATTCAGTCACTCCACTTCGATAAAGTCCCTCACGAAAGCGGCAAGTGTTTCGTAATGTATTCACGCAAATGTCTTTGAAGGGATGAAAGACCCCCAGCAGTCAGAACTGCATCGGAAAGATTACGAGGGGAAAGCTGCAGAAATCAAATGGCTTTGGAACAAAAAGCCTTCTCTATTCATACTGGTTTGGCAAATGGAAATCACACATGTAGTTCAGAACGAAGCACTTTTAACGTTCCCTAGAGCAGAGACCGCAGCGAGGCCTGTTTACAAAGGCTGTCGGGCAGTTAGCAGCTTCTACCGAAAGGTGCTGTCATTTGGGAGTGGACTCGACGACACGCAGGAAAAATCGGAAGTAGTAAATACGGCTTTGAGAAAACGGGTACAAAAACAATATTCCTGAAAGTGCATAAAAGCTGCCAGGTAAACGAGAGAGAGGCGAAAAGCCACCGTCAAATAGAGGGACATCTGAGGCTGAAACATGAGGATAGTCAAAACCAGCCATTTCCCTGTAGCAACGCCCCCTACTGGGCGACGGTGCATGAGCTCAGCTTTCACGCAACATGAACACGAGGGGCTAGGGGTGCCACCATAGATGGTATAGGTTATGGGTTTTATTCTCATATAGATGTCGTCGAGTTTAACTCCCACCTGCAAGCTTCCCGCAGGCCATCGCGCCAAATAAACACTGCAGATGAAAAAAGCTGAAGACGTACATGACACTATGCCCGAGAAATTTCAATAAACACAATATGTTGGCTGTCATAATATTACACACAGTAAACTGCAGTATAAAGAGATATTTACCCAGTCAGTGGAAAATAGATGCAAACACAGTAATTTCCCATTGAAGACGCGGACCTCCAGCGTTATCCACTATGTACGTGAACCTCCACACCAAAAACAAAATGATACATGGATGATTTTCAAGGCACTGTCTACGCTCGCTTACTGCCCAAGCTGGCTACCCCAATGTGAATGCGAGGTTCCCCTCATTACTGAAGTGAACACGAAGCATGGTCTGGAAAACATACAGCCAGCCCATCACAGGTAAAATACTCACTCACACCCCCTCTAGGTGTACTGCGTAGGGCACCCAGGTTACCCTTAGGGGAACCGGCAAAACTCAGGACGGACAACCTGAAACCCAGCGCATCGTCGAGTCCACTCCCAAATGACAGCACCTTTCAGTAGAAGCTGCTAACTGCCCGACAGCCTTTGTAAACAGGCCTCGCCACGGTCTCTGCTCTAGGGAACGTTAAAAGTGCTTCATTCTGTGCTCACACGCTCCACGCAGGATAAAAGAGCAGCCTGGGATCCCTCTCCAGCGCCCATCTCGTTCTCTCTGTGCATTTCATTGAAGGCTAAAACTCCACTGTGAACTGGCAGGAAGGAGGAATTACGTGAACTGCCTCTACGAAATTCCAATTAACAGCAGGACAGTCGTGGCTCCCTCAGGCATCTCCGGGAGAAGCCCAGAGCCACCTTATAATTAACTTTAAAGAAGGTTCGAGAGCCGGCCAGCCGACAGATTCTCTACGATCTCCATGGCTCTGAGCTTAAACCCAGCTGAAGTAAAACGCCCAAAGGCACCCAAAGGTGGTGTGTTTCTAGGGGGAGCCGGGTTCAAAGGCCATCTCGGTGCAGCAGCTGCAGGGCACGGGGCCTGCTACATTAGAGCTGCAGCCGGTATCTACGCTGTCACCACATCGGGGATGGAGGGAGAGGAGGCCCAAGTACTTCTGCTGCCTACAACCCAAATACGAGGCCAAGAGAGACGCTCTCCAAGACCCCAACAGCGAGACAGCCACTCTCCTTCTCAACTAGACGACGTTACCTCAAATTTGAGGCCAGTTTCGAACCCACAGAGCCAGGTCGCATGACCCCAGGAGAGATGCTCTCCAGGACCCCCACAGCGAGACAGCCACTCTCCTTCTCAACTAGAAGACGTTACCTCAAATTTGAGGCCAGTTTCGAACCCACAGAGCCAGGTCGCATGACCCCAGGAGAGACGCTCTCCAGGACCCCCACAGCGAGACAGCCACTCTCCTTCTCAACTAGAAGACGTTACCTCAAATTTGAGGCCAGTTTCGAACCCACAGAGCCAGGTCGCATGACCCCAGGAGAGACGCTCTCCAGGACCCCCACAGCAAGACAGCCACTCTCCTTCTCAACTAGAAGGCGTTACCTCACCTCACTCTTCTCCATTTATGGAGTCCTTTTGTCTTCCTGCCACCGTTGTTTAGGGGTACAGGTTTACAGCTCTCAGCTGACGACCTCGAAGGCCTCAGGCACGCTTCTGAAACCTCAAAGGCTCACCCACCCAGGTGGCCTCACACGATGTGTTCCGTCACATGGCCGAACGTGCAGCCGGTTAACTGATACTCGCAAGGCACGATGATACGACGTTTAACAGTTAAAAGGACGGACTCAGAAGAGAGAAGCAGATAAACAAGGAAAATGAAATCCACGTTTCACCTGGTTATGATTTATTTTGTGCATATCCTTTCTGATAAAACCGCAATGCTAATTCAATAGCAGGAAACGAGACAGGCTAGACCACGGCGATATGAATCATGAAGCAATGTCAGTCGAGGTGAAATTAGCGACCCCTAGCAAGTCCGCCCTCTTCCTGTAGACCGAACGCTGCAGGGCTGATGGCGGTAGAGGCTGCCCCTCAGAGGAGGGGCACTAAGACCCAGAGGACACCTCCCGACGCGAGACCTGTGGGCCAGGGCAGAGGTCAGAATCACATCTTGGCACGCCAAGTGAACCACATTAAAAGTAACTACGCTCTGAGGTCATGTGACGGCCTGTCCCAGTTGGTGAACAGCTCACACCCGGAGATATCCCGAGGAGGGTCCCCTGGCGCGGAGAGGCGCGGCACAGAACTCGTACAGCACTCAGTGTCATGGCGAAAGCAGGAGGAGCTGGAATGTTTAGTGTGGGCGGCTGCAGACATTTAATTATAAAACTCACAGGAACAGGACCACGTCACTGCGGAAACAGCCCCGACAACACGGCCTCAGACAAAGTTCATTCGTAGAAACCGTGGCAGGTCAGACACGGAGCAGCCAACAGCTCCCAGAGCAAAAGGCTGCTTTTTAAAGGGACGGCTCCTCCACTCCGGGTTCGAATCTTGACTATGGCACACAACTTGGGCCGCCAGAGAGAACGCCCCCTCCAGGACATGCACACATCCCATCCTAGACACACTGTGCTGGAGGAAAAACAGGAGGAATTTGAAGCTAATTTCCCCATTGTCTGGTCATTAGCAAACCTCCACTGTGACCTACTGAAATATCACACCAGTCTTTCTACTTGACATCATGTTACCGTTCATGCTAATAAATGATAATGGGGAATGTTGCACAATTTTAATTATTATAGCAATAAACGATAGGTGTGACTGCTCCTGGCACATACCCATGATCCCCGCGAGTTAGGCGATGTAGGCGAGGCACCCTCCCGAAACCGAGAAAAGAAGCCTAGCTTGGCGAGACACGGGTTCAAAAACAGAGGAGTGACGATGAAGCCGAGCGGGTAAACAGCAGCCCCGCCCTCTGGAGGCATTAGGAGGAGACCTCACATTGGGGGGGGGGCTCTCTGAGATACGGCAGGTAAATCCCCTCCTTTATTAGTCTTCACTTTGGCACATCCCAGGAGTGACTGGGCCTCCAGCTCAGGAAGCTCACTCAGAGCAGACACTGAGCACATCGAGGCAGAGGATAACCTGTGCTTGGACCCCCGACTGGAAGGTAAACGTGTCTGCTTGGGCTTGAACCACAGCTCTGGAGGGAGGCCGGCCCACAGACAGGAAGGTAAACATGTTTGCTTGACGCTGTGTAAGGGCTGGGAGGTTCAGGAAGAAGCAGGGACACGAAGGGAGGTATGTTGCTTAGTGACTTAACCATGTGTGCCTTTGTCTGGGAGATCATGACTTCAAGCCCCATGGCTAGCATAACCGTGGGTCTGTTTCTCATGGAGAGAGATGGAGTATATAAAAACTACCCAATAAAGTCTCTACACTATTCTAAACCACCCCCAAGTCCATTAAACCAATATCCAGAAATGTAATCAAAACAAAGAACATCCACTTGGCTGCTGTCTCCATGGCAACAGATAAAGGCTGGCAACAGAACACAGCCCAAAATGAGTGATGTCCAGATTTACAACATTCCTGTTATCACTGGTGAGAACAGCAACAGTCTGAGGGGAAGGGCCTTAACAGTGATCCAACCACACAACGAGGGGCCTGATCTAGTGCGTTCCCGGATGACGACCACGAGGATCCGTGGTTCCACACTGGCAGAGGAGCAAGCTTGCGGCAGGACCTCCATCAAATGAGAGTCCCACGTGACCAGACGGGTTCCCGAGCTCCCCTGAGGGGAGCCACCTGTGCCAAGGGAGAAATGGGATGAGTGCCAGGCCCACCGGAACCAGAGGCAGGAATGACACCATTCAAGGGCTAGCAGAGAGCCGAAGTGTGCATGCTAACGTTTGGTTAAAGGATGAAGATGCGAAGAGAGCCACTGCGATCACCGTGACCCCTCGGGCTAGAAGCGGCTGAGAGGAGGGTGGCACGGTCCGCTGCCGCTCAGACCCTCTGCACTCCATCGCAGCGTACCCACAGTGCAGGCAGAGAGAACACACAAACGTCATGAAGGAGGGGGTCAGCATTCAAACCCAGGAGGTGTGAAACCCCAGTGCCACACCCGCCAGCACTGTATCAGAGTGTTTTATTTCACCCACACACACACACCTGACACAGCATTTTCACAAGACACCGCCAATCAAAGCCAATTCACCATTTTCATTTTCAGGCCAGAGAGAATCACTTCCTGAAGTCCAAGGTCAACCCAGCACACATGGCCATGGGGAGCTGAGAGGAGATGGAGGGGCCTAGGAAGAGACGGGGGGGAGGGGGGGGGTTTAAGTATGTCCCCCAAAAAGTGGCCAGGGTCTCCTCTGACCCTGACTCAAATAGAAACGTCTGTGGACAGTGGCCAAGCGGTACTTCCAGGTGGGAGCCACGGTCAAGACGGCACAAGCACTCATTTCCCAGGGTGGCACCTCGTTCTCCCAACATGGGCGTAGGACAGCCACCTCCAGCCATTTACCTGTAGTGTTTCCTGGGGAAAATGCCTGCGGTGTCTTCTCCTGCTAAATATGTAACCTCTTCCCCCACCGTGAACACTGAGCACATATATAATAGAAGGCTGAGCAGAAACCCAGCGGTTTTCATAAACGTGAAATGGCTCCGTGGCCATGACTGGAACGTGAGCGAGCCGTCCCTCGGCTCCTCGCTCGACGAGCAGATTAGCGAAGTTCGAGTGCACCCCTCTCCGCTGTTTAATGAGGCATAGATATTAAAACCTAGATATTAAAACCTAGATATTAAAACATAGATATTAAAACATAGATATTAAAACCCGCCCGATTTCACTCTCAGTCCAGCTGCTCAGCCCACTCAGGGCCTGAGACACGGCAGGTGGACGGCGATCTCACCACGGCATCCATGCAAACGAGGACACCCGCGACCGGCACCCGCGAGCTTCCGGGTGATCAAGCAACACAGCTGCACGAGGTGGAACGGACTTGGGTGACCTCTCTGCGGGTACCAGGAAAGGTCAGTCCTAAAATCCACTGCACCTAGTGGTCCACCAGTCCCAGGGAGACAACATGGAAGGCAGTTATTTTTACGTCAGCCACCACGACTGAAATCCAGATGAGAACCGGGTCACAGTAAAGAAATGAACGAAAGACAACAGAAATGGAGGCGAAAATGAGAATCTAATCGATGATTGTAAAGCCAATACTAAATATTTAAAGGACGTAACACAAGTGTGTCAAAGTGAACCCGACTGAAAGCGTCTAAAATACGTAGAGAATAAAACCCCAGCCTCAAAGTTTAAGAATAACAACACAGTAAGAGAAGTTCGACTGCCAGAGGACAGGATCCCTCAGGCCACCCTGGAAACCACTAATATCATCCAGATTGCAGACAGAACATCGTCCCCTACGACATGTTCAGATGAGCCTTTTGTCCTAACGCTCCAAGACTCAGGAAAGCTTAAGATCTGAGAAACCCCACTGCACCTACAGCACACCAGACATGTGATGGAGCGTCACGTGGAGGAGAACAGTCACACGGGCAGCCAATGGTGCCACGTTCAGACGCCAGGAAGCAGGAGATGCCAACTCTCATCCCCACAAATGCAGGAGCACAGAAGCAATCGACCTAGACATCGGTACTCCAAGCCACTGGCGACAGCCTCCAGCCTCGCAAGCGGCTTCACCAAGCATGCCGTGCATTCAGGGTCAGGGTCATCCAAGGAAAGGTGAGAGAACGTTCTCTCTGCACCACCTCCGGATCCTGATGAGCTCCAGCGGTCGGGTCCCTGGATCAGAACAGCATGTTCCAATTAACCTGATATGGACCTGACACGGACCTGAAGCCAGCGTGAAAACCAAGCTTGGTAAAACACTTGTTACGTGGCTCACACAAAAACAAGCCCTTCACTGGAACAAAAGGTGTCATTCAGGAACTCAGCGGAGGGGCAGGGTTCGGTGATTACTACAGCTCCTGGGTCCTGCAGCCCTTTAAAGCGCCAGAAGAAGCTAACTGAGCTAACTGTCAGCCAGCATGTACGCCTCAGCAGTGTATCATTAACCCAACAGGGCCAGGGACACCGGGGGGGTTAGGAAAAACGGGAACACCGGGGAGGGGGGGGTGTGAAACAGAAAGAGTTAAGGGGCGCTCCACACTTTACCAAAACAAAACCCAGAACAGAGCAGGCGTTGCCAGGTGACCCTGGAATGGGCCCACACCCGAGGGCCACGTTTACATCTTTTAAGGTGTGAACCCAGCACCAAATGAAAATTCAAAGGGGCAGCTTCGCTATTCAAACAGAAAGCGGGAAATACGGAGATAAATAGAGCATGCCTGCTGCTGACGGAGAACCCACCCCCCTCAGGTCAGACCACCTCCACCCCCCAGGGCCCCTGGACACGTTCCATCGTCATCACATATCTGCACGCATGTCGCCAGGAACATGAAAGACTCAACAAACCGCAGGGCGGCGTGGGACCCTGGCTCCTTTAAGAAATCCGGGCCGGACTGAAAGCTCCCCCCGGAGGACAGGGATGTGAGCGAGTTGCTCTGAGTGGCTCCTGCCAGTACGAAGGACTCCGTCCTGATCAAGAGATGAAAGGGATGCGCACACGCACGCGCGCACACACGCACACGCACACACGCACACGCACACGCACACAGAGCTGTCCCCCAGTGTGGTCCAGTAACAAAGATTAATGTTTCACGTTTCACCCAAGTTTAACGAGCTGCAGTTCGAGCAGCCAGCATACCTGCTGATACGGTGACCTTCGACTGCAGACTCATCATGTGCTCATTTATGATACCGTTTACTTCCAGGAAGCAGAGGGGCCCCTGAGAGGGATGACTTAAAACCTCAGACTGTCCCCAGGATGGGGCCCACTTCTCCCGGCCCTTCTGATGAGATACTCCATCTCACTCATCTCTCTCCTGCAGCGGCACCCTGCATTCCTGCTGCGGCCTTGTTACCATAGCAACAAGATTCCTGCAGAGGTGTGGACGGACAGACGGACGTGAGGCCCGGCAGGACACAGCCGGTTCTGGGCGGGGGGGGCAACTGACTCCCGCCAGCGCGGTAACCGGACAGGGCTCATGGGACGCACACCCAAAAACTGACCAACACAACCATTAAGGCCAAAACCAATGGACTGGGAGGCCTTTGGGACACCCCTACCCATGGACTCCCCCCCCCATGTCCAGCAGGAGTAAAGCAGCAATTCGACCAGGGAACAGGAACCCCCCAGACAAACATAATTTCATTCCATCACAGGTAGTGAAGGTATTCAGGATGTTCAGGTGTATAAAGAGAAATCACCCCCCAACGCCGGGACACCCTTCCTGTTAATGACATCATTAAGCGCGGTGTCCCCCAGCCGGGCACAGTGACACCAAATCCAGACAAATCTGGCAGGAGCCACTCGCATGGGGCTTGGGCGGCCGGCCCGGGTATGAGGGAGGTGGGTGACCTGAACCGCATGGGGAGGTCCAGAGCAAATGCGGGGAAGAAGAAAGGGGGCACCCCCCCCCCGCCGGACGGGGCCAGAAGCACGAGAACGCCGACGCGATCCTGCGGCACCTGCCCGTCTGCACGGACATTAATGGTGCACCGTTTATCCTGAAATGGTTCCCACCCAGGTTCTCAGGATTAGATCTTCTGATTCACCTGGAGCTAATTATGAAGCCCCACCCCCTTTACCTGACTCAGGTACACAGGAGGCAAAACAGATCAAAGACACAATAACTGATAAAAGAAGCCAGAGAGTCATTGTAATGGTATTACTTATGAATTAACATGAGATTGAAAATACCAAAGTGAACCTCACATCCACAATCTTATAACTGCCCAAATATCACTCATCAGGACCACTGACCATCAACAGTGACCGTAGAGACTGCCTGCAACTCAAGCTCCAATAAAAATCAGTTCCACTTTGACCGACAGCCTAAACAAACTTCCTTAGGGGCAGAACAAAGTCGCGGGGCCCCAGTCATACAGCGACGGGCTACCGGGACACCACAGGGCCCCAGTCATACAGCGACGGGCTACCGGGACACCACAGGACCCCAGTCATACAGCGACGGGCTACCGGGACACCACAGGGCCACACGACGAGATCGCGGGGCCCCAGTCATACAGCG
>JAACJT020001105.1:0-16384 GCA_009936485.2 Gymnarchus niloticus | reverse complement strand
AGGGAGGTCAGCCAGGACGAGGTCACGCACGTCCAGGACGAGGTCACGCACGTCCAGACGGTATCTGACTGACAGGGCGGTTAGCCAGGATGAGGTCACGCACGTCCAAACGGTATCCGACTGACAGGGCGGTCAGCCAGGACGAGGTCACGCACGTCCCAACGGTATCTGACTGACAGGGAGGGAGGTCAGCCAGGACGAGGTCACACACGTCCAAACGGTATCTGACTGACAGGGCGGTCAGCCAGAACGAGGTCACGCGCGTCCAAACGGTATCTGACTGACAGGGCGGTCAGCCAGGGCGAGGTCACGCAAGTCCACATGGCATCCAACCGACACTCTCAGTCAGCTCTGAGAGCCCAGGGTGTCACTTAAAACGTGCTTCGCTGTGACACAGTCCTCGTAAACAAAAATTCAATCTGCCAAAAGGTAGACACTGGCTGACTTGGGCAGACTTCAACAAAAACACCTTTGACAACAAACCACATACAACTCATACAGAACAGCGGCATGACCCCAAACAGCAGAGACCAACATGGACACGACGGTACTGACGCTAAGACTACAAAAAAAAAAACAAGAGGCAGAGTCAGTGAAGAGGCACTTCCGACCTGAGACCCCTGTTCAGTACTTCATCTTGGTCCATCGTTGGAGGAGAGGCAATCAGGTTAACAAACAAATGACAAGGAAGTACAATGGCAACGATGAAACGTCTCAGTTATCAGCTGGGGTCTTCAGGAACCACAGCATGTTCTTCGCACCCTTGTCACAGGACTCAGGAACCCTCCGGCAGTCCCCAGACAGCCCTCACCCACTGAGCTGGTGTCCTCCAGCACCACCTCCACGGAGTGCTGCCGGTACTCCACGCGGAAGTTCAGCATGCGTGGTTGCCGCTCCACGATGTGCCGCGCCGGGGTTACCGGGCAGAAGGCCGAGGAGGACGAGGGCGACGGGGATGAAGAGGGGGGCGGGGGTGGTGGTGGAGCGACTCCCGATGGGTGACTGCGGGGCCCGAATACGCTGCCCTCAGAGCCTTCGCCAGAGAAGCTACTGAAAAATAAAAACAACAAAACAACACATTGAAAAATTCAACAGCTTAGCATGGTGTTTGTCTGCAGCCCCCCGTCGTGTCAGTGAATGACAGCAGCATGTGAACAATACCAGACGTGCACAGATACACGCAAATTTAGTAGCAGTCATTTTACAATAAGCCTGAACAAAGTGTATCCCACCCACCCCGTTTGGAACAACAGAGTATTTCTAAGGTCACCCAGACAGCACTACTGCAAGCCGGCCTTATACGGTCAGGGGTCGGCTTCAGTAAATTGTCACTGTCTCCACTTCAGTGTGTGAGACACACACAAAAAAAAAAAAAAAAAAGCCGCCGACTTTGCCGTCCTGGAGCGGTCACGCTGGTAGTGCACTAGCAACACAAACAGTTTCTGAGGAAGTGTAAACAGGCTTTACCCGCTGTATAACATGGGCTAGGTCCAACAGACGTTCCTTTGTTTACTCCTAGCAGCTCCTACTGCCTCAGAAGGCAGAGGCACAAAATGGCCTCTCTCTGCCGTTCCCTCCTTGTCCCCATCTGGGGGCTGAATTCCCCGGAGCACCGGTCCCACACAGCAGTAAATAATGTCTTTTCTCTCTCCCAGTGTGGACAAAGGGGCTTCTCTTTCCCTCGGGGGATCAGCACATATCGCGCTGGGAGAGGGAGCCGGGAGCCAGCAGGCAGCTCAATGGCTGCATTGATCCCTCCCTATTACAATACCAAAAGGTCACAGACGTTGGCTTGGGGCTCAGGAAACCGTTACAGGGCACAAACCGTCCATTAGTACGACTACAACGTGACACATGACAACAGGGCAGGCTTACACCCCACCTAGATCGTGCAGACAGCCAGGGGATCACCCAGCCAGCCATGCATATGGAGCACAGGGCCTGGAGCCTATTGAGGAGGCAAAGGGCACAACTCTGGGGGACACCCTGGATGGGATGTCAGTCCGTCACAGGGGGCAAGACTGGGGTACATACCCTGATGGAATGCCAGTCCATCACAGGGGACACCCTGCACAGGGTGCCAGTCCATCACAGGGCACATAGTCAACCACTATGGGAAATTTACAAAAATCAATTCACCAAATTCACAAATACACTAACTTCACACTCAAACACATATGTACACAACCTAGGGCTAGAATCAAACCCACAACCTTGCAGGCCACTGTGTTACAAAAGCAGTTGTTTCTCTAACAAGCACGTGTCACAGATGTCAGCCCTGCTGTCCTGGTATATAGGAGGTCCTGTCTGGGTCCCCCTCCCCAACAGGTCATCACCATCAGCAGGCTGTTTGTGGGCCGAGAAAAGGACAGGAGAAATTAAAGCTGGAGAAAACAAAGAACTAGACAGGGACTGGACAGTGGCTGGCCCGGCAGGTGTGAAATACTCAGAAGAATGAGCCGACATCTGTTTGGTAAGAGGAACCAATTTACTGACAATGCTAACCTGCTCTTTGAACACGCAAATGTGTACTGTAATTCCTCTCGAAAGAAAACATCTCCCTGCACAATCACACACGAGGGAGGTGCTAAAGGACAGCCTGTAAAACATGGCTGCACCACTCCCAGGGAAGTACAGCTCTCTAAAAGGACAGGAAAAAAAAAAAAAAAAAAAAACAGCGATATAAATGAACAAAACAATGCAGACAACCAAAGTTTTTGGGTTCCTCTGCTAGAATATTCATGTAGACAGTGTTGGGTGTCTCAGTGAAAGAGAAGATACAGCGATAACGTCCCGTGTCAGTCAACCCCAGTCAGCTAGCTGTAACTTGCAACCGTTGTTCCTCTGAGTGGAGGCAGTTTGTCTGGATTTGACATATGCCTTCATGATTCTTGTAACTTGACACATTCAGAGATTGTTCTGTTTTTGTGACAGATGCGTCGGTACTTCGGGCACCAGCTCTTTGGGACTCTATTCGGTGCCTCATGTTGCCTAAAAAACTCACAAAAAGTGCTAATTGGCAGACCCTATTTATTTGCATTTTATTAATTTAGCAGACACTTTTGTCCAAAGCAAGATACAGTGAGATGTATATATCACAGTACAGAGCAGCTATGGACCAACCTAAGGCATAAATGCAGCTAGGCTGAGTGTCCAATGAAGGACCAGCAACCAAGTGCAGGTTAGCACTGAACTGTGACAACATTCAGAAGGTATTTACAGTGAAAAACATGACTAGTCCTATTAGATCAGGAAAAAAAAAATTAAAAATTTGAGCTATAAGCAGCATTTACAACCGACACATTCGGCCAATTGGCATTCAACCTAATATGATGACTTCATAACTATTTTTGCTATTGTAATTTAGTTACTTCAAAGTTGGCATGGGCCGGTTTCCAGTTTCATGGTATACCACGATTTGAAAAAGTCACGGTTTCAAAACCACAAAATTTTTCCATCATACGGTCCCTGTGGTATGATCTGTTTTTTATGACTCGTCAAAGACAGAAAGTGCAGGAATGCCTCAGGTTGTGTGCAGCGCAGACTAACCCCTCCGGCTGGTGCAAGAAGTCAGTCAGCTGTGTATGACGGCCGAAGGAAGTGAACTCCCCGAACTTTTCCCCCCGACGAGAAAGCCGAAGTCGGCTGTATGGGAATTTTTCCTGCACCAAAAAACAAGCTGGCCATGGATTGGAGGTGGAAGGTAATTTGACTGTGTTCAACGGAAAAAAGCTCTTCATTTCAGAGCTGTAATCACAATACCGTGAAACCGTGATATTTTTGCTTAAGGTTATCATACCATCAGAATCTCATACCGGCCCATGCCTACTTCAAAGTTAAATTCATATTTCATGTGGTGTTTCTGTTACTTGGCCCGGTACTTATTATATGTAATACATGGACACACATAGTAAATTATGTATATAATGTAATGCATGTAAGCAAACTCATCCCAAGGTATTTTCCTGGAGGTGCAGTTCCAGAGCCCGCGGCTAGATGGCAGTGTTTAACCATCAACAGGCCTTGCAGGTCGAGAGGCCCAGGTCTGTGAATGTCCTTCAGCTGGCTCTGGGCACCTCACAGGGGGCAGTTCTATGAAAGATGCCATCCTACAAGTGCTGGCTGGTGCCAGCCGCTTTGTAAACAGGATGGGTGGGTGTCACGCTGCGGTGCCCATTCATAATTATGCTCTTTCAGAGAAAAAAACCCAGCTCCTAAAGTTCTTAGGAGTGTGCACACACACGCACAAAACAAACCGTTTAACAGAATGTGCATGGTCTGAATACATTTTCTTTAGCTCAACAGCACAGCGCATTTATGAGCACTGACCGTTACGAGAAGACAATGCCTCTCTCAGGACTTTCCCACTTAGCATGAAGTCACATCTCTATTTCCCTCATTTTACCCTGATCCCTTTGACACTCCCCCACTTGTTTATAACTATTTCATTTGAAATATGGTTGGACAGCAGAAATTCTGGCGCGCAGAAGAGCTGGACAAACGGTACATCACCCCACAGCACAAGTGATGTCCACAAAGTGCCGTTTCAGGCTTTGACCATAACGCTTGTAGCACAGTAATTCAGTCTCTTGTAGAATCCAAGTTATTTTCAGAGAGATTTTTGGAATTGTGTATGTTCATGCTTATCAGGATTTAAAATCAAACCCCTTAAAACGACACCGCATCAAACGTAACAGCAAAAAAAAAAAAAGAATTACAGATTTCATTTAGTCAACATTTGAACAGTTTTATGAACAATTCATCACCAATAAGCTTAATACTAATGTTTAGTGCTGAATGAGGTGGACAATAAAATCAACTAACTGTTGTACTGCACAAACATTCTCATTAGAAACCTGGTGAGCAAAGATTGTGAGTCGGAAAACCAGTTGAAAGATTGATTATCACCTCCTATCCAGATCAAGCCTCATTAAGAGGCTTGAACAAAGGGCACAACATTAGGGAACCGACCTGGGTGTGTCACAGAACACCAATGTACAATCCCCATTAAAGAGCACCTAGCCCATGGCCCTCAACACAGAGAGAGATACAACGTTACCTTTGTAAGATGCCATTTTCCTGTGGAATCACACCATTGATCGCTGCCTGTAAAGAAAGACAAGGGGTTAATGGGCTGTATTACTTTAATTTTATCAGTCATTGCAATTTGTGTTATTGTTACACATTCAAACAAAAGTGACCTTTTCAGGCAACTGCCCAATGTTGCAACCACACACAGCCAGTGAGTCATTCATGAAGTCAGTAATGGATGCACAAGCCATGTTTCTGAGGCCCAGTTCCCAGAAGAGAACAGCCAGTGAAACATGACTTGGTGAGCATCAGTGACGAACAGGGCATAGGCTGTATCACAATTAAAAAACCAGCAAGGTGTAAGGCCAAAATAAGGCAGCTGACTGAAGCTTTGAGGGCACCTCTTGTGTTGTGGGGTCCCCAAGTCTGGGAGCACATTGAAAATCTGGGGATTGTTTCACTTAATCCTCGAAATAAACAAAGGTTGGGCTAAGTCATACCAGCATTTCAGAGGATCACCGGGGAAAAGTCCTATGTACTGGTGAAGCCAAGTTAGAGAGTTATGGCAGTAACAGACAGGTTTATGTAAGGAGATGAACAGCAGTGCAACTGATAGCACCATGAAGCAGGGTGGTGGGGAAATTCGGTCTGGGGGTTCCTGAGGACCACAGAAGCACAATAATGGGTACTGACTGTCACGGACCTTGATTCTGCATGAACCTGTGGAGTCCACGCCAGCGTCAGAAAAGCAGGGGCGGGCAGAAATATTATTTTCAAAGATTCAACTTTTCAAATCGGTAGGCTGGTCATATATTTTGTATAACAAACAAAGTTGGCCTTTGAAGCATGACTTGCTTTCACTTGTGTGTGTGTCTTCATGGAGAGCAAGATGGGATATGTGAAGAGAGACACACTCCAATGTACTGTGGCAAAATAAAGATTTCATTTCACTAATGTCGTATTAAATTAGCAAAGAAGGCAAAACAGAAGCACTTTCATTGGGGACCTCGGACTTCTGGACCCCCCTGTAGGAAGAGTTGAGGTGTCTGAGAGAATAAGGAGCAATATTAGCAACAAAAAGTTAATGTGCTTTTCTGGTACTGGGATTTTTACAGTATTTTTACTATAACTAGCCTAGTAAACCTCATCCACTACATGATACAACTCGTGACACGTATGAGAGGGTGATTCGCGGACACACAATTGTGTTCGGCTGCACGTTAATACAAAAATCAGTTTTTCATAAAGATATTCAGTCGATCTGAGCTTCAAGCAGGACGTCTCAGTTTTGGGTTGAGGACATGCTGACATTTCAGTGGGCTGCACTCAGCTCACACCCCCCCCGTGGGCATGGCTGAGAAGCAGACTAAACAGCACTGATAACCTAGCTGTTTGTTTTCTCTGACGGTTCCAGGATCAGCTCGGCCGACATTCACAGTTTCAGATTTGAGTGTCACTTTGGCAAACGACAACCCACAAAGCTGAACGGTTCACGAGAAAACTTTGCCTTTGTTGGCTAGAGTGGCAAGTACACTACGAAGCATTATTACCAGTTAAGTAACGTGAATAAGAGCTTAGGACTCAGAGGAGAGTGCGCGGAGACTAGAAGGACAAAGTCTGAAATTTGTGTTTACACACATACAAGTGAGCGAGCAGGGCTGCATGAAATTCAAAAACAAGAATGTCCTCCAGTGCTCTGCTGGTGCCTCCTTCACCACAGCGCTCTTAGTGAAGACCCAGCGACCCTGGGTACTGGGGGGGCCACCTGCTGTAATGGTTTCCCTGCCAACACCCGCCTCACAGGCAGACGGAATTTCCTCCACCACACAATGAGGCGGGAGACGACAGCTAACACACAGCGGCAGCAAGGCGGACGCGGGACAGGACGGGGTCGGGATGAGGCCGTTCCGGTGGATGATGTCACTTATGTGTGGAATGCAGGGAGGTGGGCCGCTCCCTCTCAATTTCATTATCTGGATAAGAACGCTATGCGAAGGATTCCGAGGGGGCCCGCGTGGGCATCGGGGCCACCGACCACCACACGGAGGGCCAGATAATGATCGCAGAGGAGGCTTCTGGGAAAATAGAGAGGCACTGCATGCTAAGCACCCTCTCTTAAGATGTAGTCAGAAGAATGAGTCTATAAGTAAATAACAGGGATAAAAAGATGCAATCTGGTGGGAAAGAGAGGATGGACAAGAAAGAGAAAAGCGAAGTTTAAGGACGTGCAGCACTTGGAGGCCTTTCTGACCATCAGGTTCAAACGCGTCACAACGCGTTGTACCGCCGTGACTTCATATCCCACTGACTTTATTTTCTACCTTTTTTATTGCTAATGGCAGCAGTAATAAAATCAATTTTGAGCTCTTAGCAAACTCATGTTAGACTTAGCTGTCCATACTGTCGCTATGTAGATAGTAGATACACTGCTCGTAGCTTTCCTCACGTTGCGTGCCCTACTGCGTGACAAACAGGTAGGCCCCGTCATCTTTGAAAGATAGCCTTCAAAATAGTAACTCGCAGAAACCTGGACAACACCAATTGTCCCACCCCTCCCCAGTAGAAAAAACTCCATGGCCTCAGGCAGAGAGGTGCCCTGCTTTTGGTTTATGCCATTAACATGTTTCATAGAGCTGTTCACACAGACAGACATGCACCTCTACCTCAGAGTCACTAGAGGGAGCACTCCCCACAGTCCAGACGCCAACAATATGATTGAGCTCCTCAGCATGCAGCACCAAGTTGAGCTCATCTGAAAGGTTTCAGCACTGGCAAAAGTAGGCAAGAAGTACAACCATATAGAAGAGGATGACCAGTGTTCTCAAAAGGAGATCATCTTTTTACATCTTGTTTATTTTAACAGTCAGGACCAATACCTCCTTCCCCCCTCAGGAATTGTCACATGACTTTCCAGCATCCAAGAATAAGGCTTAGCCTGTGAACCTTCCTGATGATCCAAAAGTGCATTACTGTAGGTTAGCACACTTCTGCACTGACCACTAATTCACACTGAAATGTCTGCCAATTAAACACATAAAACAATTCTGAAAATTTGACAAATCTTTGCTCATTTTCAAATCAAACACTTAATTACATTTGTAGATTTCTACACCTGCAAAACAAAAAATCATTTAATCCATAAACAACTGAGCTAAAACCTCGTCATTATTTGGAGCTCATATCAGCAACTGAGTGTCACATAAACACATCCTGGTGATGAGATGACTGCATCTGGGCGTCACCCCAGAGCCTGGGGTGGCAGTGGGAAAGACAGGCCTGACGAGAGCAGTGCGTGAACATGGAAATAGCACATAAGCATGGCTGCACAGTCTTACTGAGTGTGGCATTTATGCCTGTGAATATTTCTACTCTGGATTACCAAGCTGCGTTATAATGTTGAAAAAGGTCAAAGTGAGCAGTAGAATGTGTCAAATGTTTATAAAACATACAAGCACACACCTGTGACCCTTTCCAGGAAAAGCAGGTTGAAAAGGACACGCATGCACATCAACATAAACATACACACAGCTAATCCATTGGCACTGGATACCAATACTCTAACTTTCTCTGCAGATAATGTATGTAGAATGTAATAAACCCTGAGATGTTCTTTCATGATGATCTTCTGGAGAGTCTTTTGGAGAGACTTCAGTGAGCTGGGTATCAGCAAAGCGTACCACACTGCACAATAAGCCAAGACTTTATCCTTTGGTGCATTTCAGTGCACCATTGCCAGGGACAATGGGCCGTGTTTCAAAATTATGCTGTTCCAACCACCTAAATCAAAACGAATTGGCAAATTACCGCAAAATTCTCAGTTGGTCGTTTAGCTCTGCCGACAGTGCGCTTTAAATCACAATACACAAAGCATATTCAAAATTTTGCAACTTTCCGATCGATGTTTATTATCCTAAACATGCCCAGCCACATTAACATAAACGTGAAATGCATAAAGATTTTGCAATGCCACAAAAGATGACAGTAAATCAAATAGCTGTTAATGTTACCCTTAAATCATAAATAATGCACTCCTAATATGCGGCGAGCATTTGAATGGGGACAGAAATACTGTCACTGTATGAGCTATATTGTAAAGTTCAGATGTGGTGTTTGTACCTGTTAGACTGACATGATGAAATTTCAAGGCCATGATAAGAGACAGAGTTGAAATACACTCTGAGTGAAACCACGAGTTTGTGATGTTTGGAGAGCTGATGTGTACAGTGTTCAAAGACTTGGGTTTAACCTTTGATGTCACACTTTCATGATAAAACAACTGCAGTTTACTGTAATCATGCAAAATCTTTAAAGAAATAAAAGTATTCTCCAATGTTTAACAACAGGTCTTTCTTTTACCCAATACTGACAGCTCCAAAATTATCCATATGTGATATCCAATTGAAGTACAAAAGCCCATTTTAATAGAATAACCCAGGCAAATTAAAGGATTGATTTATTTTAATCAACCATGAACTTTTTTTGGAATCTTAAATGTTTAAGACAAGTGGATGCCTTTCTGAAATTCCATGAATGGACTGTAAGCCCAAGAAATGACACATACATATAAAAATCAGTTTTCCATGTCACTCATAACTATTCGGTCTCCATCAAAAAAAGTTGACAGCAGTGGCATTTAATAAGAGAGACAGCAGTCACACCAACCTCGACGTGCCTGTCAGTGGACTGTCTCTACCTTCAACACATCTAAACATGCTCACATTGCTTCAGTAGCCATCTTGTTTTTATTCCCTCTATTCTGAAGGTCACACTGAAGGTCAAAAAGCCGTTTGTTCACCCCAAAAGTATAATTTATTAACAGCAGAAAGAAACTACTTCAGATATGCCTTCTCCTAAACTACTGGGATTAATGGGCCCCTACTACGATGAGGGTCATTATGCAAACTAGACATAACAGGCACAGTTTTGCATGATGACAGAAGACTTTCTGAAAAGATTCAACAAGTGGCTCTATTTTTACAAAAAACTACCTTAAAAGGTGTTAGTTTTTTCACACTTGTCTGGCTAACTAAGTGGAGAGCTGCTCTCCCTTTGACAGCTACCATGTCATCAAATTCCAATGTCATTGGCTTGGTCATCCTCCCACTCCTCCAGACTCAGCACATATTGCCTTTGTACCTGTGTTTTTGCCTGAGAATAAAACACTATCAAGCTCATGTGATGTAAAGATAAAACCCGATTATGGTGCAACACACTGCTGTTTAAGTCATGCTATAAACACGCGAGAAAAAGCGATTTTTGTGGTGTTGGAACTGAGCAGGGCAGGGCATAGACTTTAGACTGACAAACTCTGACTTTTATTGGTGTATTGGAACTGAGTGGGGCGGGGCTTAGTATTGAGGTTGACAAACTGATTTTTATTGATGTAGTGGAACTGAGTGGGTGGGGTAGAGGACCGAGGCTGACAAGCTCTGATTTTTATTGGTGTTAGAAAGGGGCAGGGCTTAGGATTGAGGCTGACACGCTCCTGATTTTTCTGTGTGAAGGTAGGTTCTGGTATTAAAAAAGTGCACTGTTGGAGTGTGTAGCATCAGCTTTCCACGCTGAAAATATGGTCCATCCGTAAATACATCTGTATTTGGGCTGAACACAATAACGGTAAGAGAGCAACGGATCAGACTGCTTGTAGACTGCGGTCTCATGCCAGCGGGGAGCCGCTCTTTCATAAAAGTGCCAAAATTCACTTGGCAATAAAAATGGAATAACTCGTTAGCTTAAGTTCCATGGATTCTGAAAGAACTTTTTTTTTAAAAAAAATTAAATAAATAAATTAAAAAAAAAAAAAAAAAAAAAAAACTCAGGTGTGTGTTTTTTACACATCCATGGCGCAGGCAAAGGATATCACCTAAAACCATCCAACGTTGACAAAATGAATTAACCGTGAAAGTAAATTCAGACATCCATGTATACATGAACATTTTAACATGTAAAACAATTTACCATTCAGGAACATGTGACTGACTTTGGCTATGAGAGTTATTAAATCAGACACTGTGTTTAATTCTACATTCTCAATTGTAGGGTCTCAATATTAAAAATTTTTCAAAGGTGCACTGTATAGAATCATTTTATTGTCTTTCCCAGCAAAAGAACAATGGCACATTTACACGTTTCTGCACAGAAAGGGCATCAGGTAACAAAAACCCCTTCCTATTAAATATCTTAACTCAGGACATGTTGACTCTGCTCCAGCTGGAGGACGTTGTCTTCGATTAAACAATTTTCTGTTGAGAATTCACTTACTACTAATGAAAAGCGTCATTAGTGGTTCAGGTTTTTGGGTGTCGTCGTGCCAACAGAAACAAAAGCAACAGACACACTGCGACATGAGGAAAGGCTTACCCCATGGTGAAATACCATCCACTACATCAGACACGACTAGGAAAATAAAATACCACCGAGACACTCTGAAAGATATCTGGCATCACAGATAAATAGACGTATTTTAAGGTCCTCCTAGCAAGGTAACAGCAAATATCTCCTAGGCTGTGAGGAGAGATTATGGGTGATCTTCAAAGCCGCTGTCACAGAGCAACTGGTTATCAAATACGCCTTGCAACAAACCGACATGATGAGCCTTCTGGGCCAACAAGATATGGAGCCGAAGACCTGCAGACTACTCAGCTTACTTGCAGGAAGCAAGTGCAGGGGAAAGCCTGATCTCTCACTGCTTCATATGAAACTACAATGAGGAAGAGAATACTGGGAGCAGGCATCAGGCACAACGTGGCCTGCCACTGCAACAAAACCAGCCCATTTGAGATGCAGAGGGCTGGCAGATGGCTGGACCTTCGACTGGATCAGTGGGAAAGGGCGAAGCAGCAGAGTCAAGCTCTTCAGCCATCAGCGTTCACCACAGTCCATGATTGGCAAAAAGTGTGGCTTTGGTGAACGCCCTGTTCAAAAAAAGACAGAGAGCCACAAGGTTTCCCATACTTTAAGGAGCGACCGCTACCAAAGAAACAAACTCACCTCCATTGTTAGGAAGTGAATGAGGCGAAAACCTCCTTGTGTGTCATCAGAAACTCTCCACCTCCACTGCTTTGGTGAAAAGACCCGACAACTTGAATACTTTTTTTTTAACCTTTCAAATAAAGTCAAACAAACTTGGACAACAAAACTGAATTTAGAGAACTCAGAAAATTGGAATATGATTGTTAAAATTGCTGCAGGTCCTGTGTCCAAAGCATCAGCCAGTGGAAACGAAAACTGTCAACTAAGCAGGCAAAGACTGAGGTTTCCTAAATGCAACCACTAAACAATTGGCTTATTTTAAAGTTAGAGAAGTAATAACATTTCAGGAGTGACAGTGTGGTTCCCTTGAATATGGAAAGTTAGAGTCTTACGATTCACTTTAACATCATATTATTGCAAAAAGCAACACTTTGCACTCTAACAAAATCATTTGAATAATTAAATCCTTCAGAGTCAAGTTACTGAAGATTGACCGGCGATGACAATCATTTAAATATAGTAACAATTTTACCTGGGCCAGATAAGTCAGATAAGCAATGCTGGAGGATGACTGAAGGGGAAAGTGGTTAAGGGAACATTTCAACATAAAAAACAGGCCATCTGGCAATCTGAAGACCAACAGGCCAACTACTGTACAAAAATAAAGGTTCAAAAGTACAGGCTGGGTTCGAAGGCACCCAGCTCTTTAGCTGGAACATGACTGTTTTTGTTCTATAATGTCCTGAACCTGAATCAAACCTGAACAACTGAAACATTAACCTGCCATTATATGCAGCTAATATTATTGGGCCTCCCTGATGATCAGAAATTTGTCCTGTCAGGTACAGAAAAAAAAATACATAACCACTCACATTATACTCAGGAACAGCCAAAAGCAGCAAGAAAACATACTGAATGAAAACCTATTTTTAAGTGAAGCAATATGTAAGTAAAGGAACCAAACATTTTTGGAGGTTCAATAATAACATTTACATGGGGGGGGGTTCAGAACCTGATTGAGCTCAATGTGTGGTCAGCTCAGAGCAAAACGGAGCACCTCTGACAGACTGCCTGGGGATAAGGTTTCAGTAAACAGGAAAAAAGTCACAGTAGGCCACAGGTTGACTGACAGCAAGGAAAAAGCAGCGATGCGTTTCAGTTTAGTCCCCTCCTCTCCCACCGAGAGGAAAGTGAGCTCACTGAGCTGAGATGTTCCAACACGGGACCTGGCAGCGAGTCTCCACATTCACAGGTGCAGGCGACTGACTGAACGCCTGCGTGCTGCAAGCCTGCAGCAGGACGCCAGCAGCTCATGGTTAAATTTAGAAGCAGACTTTGAAAGATAAAGGTTACTTTGTGTGAAAAGGAAATGCTTGAGCAAATAAAAAAAAGCCAGCATACCTTTCACTCTGGTTTCTAACCTTAAACAGCAGGGCTGCCATTTCTTTTATAGAAATTCGTTTGCTGGGCATCACAGCAAAAATGACCAGGTGTTCATACACTAAATACACATCTGTACTGCACTGTTAGGTGGCCATTTTGGTTACAGTTATTTAACCCAGAGTGTCCCCTGGGCATCCTGGGACAGACTCACCACGCCCCAGCACTGCATACTGGGTTATGGCGGTAACATGCATAGCTGTCCGACTAGAATGCCACACACACCTGTCAGCCATTCATATTACACAATGAAAAATTCTATGGCCTTAGAACTAGTCTTTTACAACCATTGACAAAAATTAACAGAATCTTTCCCTGTTTTAAACCTTACTGAAAGCATGCACTTTTTGTCTGAGGTAAAGCCCGCGTCTCAGCTGAAACTGATTTAGAGGAATCCATCCATCCATCCCTGCTGTGGAGTGCAGACAGAGAAAGAGCAAACTTGCACCATGAAATGGAACTTCAGGGACAAGATATGTCAGCCAGTGCCTTTGTTTTTGCTCAACAGCTGAACATGCCTATGCCTTCAAGAAACTGTGTCTAGACTTTAGCCGTTTAGCTGAAACGGTGGCTATAAGTCTCTGCCTTGAAAACAGACCTCTACCACACAACACATCTGTGAGAAATGGTGACCGGGGCAGGTGCTACAGGAAGCCTCATCGAGGTCAAACAATATATAGGGATAGGAACAAAAGGTGAGGGGGAAAGAGAGGAAACAGGTGACACAAGCTTGCTAGGACCTGAGCAGGGAGGAAGATGACGGTGAAGAGGACAGAAGTGCGAGGCGAGGAGGTGTTCACATGGTCACGAGGGCGAACCTCCAGCTTTTAGTACCTAACCACTCCAGCCCAAACCAGGAGACCTGGTTAAGAGCTGGCTAGAGCTGTAACTAACAATTTTGATATTCAACTAATCTAATGATTACTTGACCAATTAACTAATCAGCTGAATAATGCAGTGATTAACTGGCACTTAATCACCTGTTCAGCCCTTATGATAGTGTGGTTATACAAGACAATGAAATGAATCTTTGGAAACTACATTTTAATTTCCTTTACTAAATTAAAAGGTAAAATAAATACTTGAGGGTGTTATTATGGAAAATAATAGGCCTAGCCGCTCAGATTCTTTGTTTATAATATTGCCCCAACTTTCCCATGAAGTTTTTCTCTCTTTTTAAGTAGTAAGCATTTTTCCCTTTGGTATGAAAATAAATTCAAATTCCACCCACGTGCATTACAGATGAAAGGAGAAACATACAACTGTTTCAGTATTAAAACAGAAACTATGAAAAAAATAATATCAGCAATATTAACAGCTCCATTTGAAAATCAGTCACAGAACAACAATGAGCAGCAGTGATACCAGTTATAGAGTGTGACAACAACTGTGGACTCAGCATTGGTGTAAAACACACAAAAAAAAAAAAAAAAAAAAAACAGTATTCTGACATTTACATGACTTTTTATTTTAATTTTCACGCATATGCTTGAATGGTGATATTAATGGTTCTTTAGTTACGTAGTTCACAAGTTACATTTCATACAAAATCACCCTCCAGCAATTTTATGATCTCTTAGCATGTGATACGAGAGGGAACATACACTTTGCTAACTATAGCCTGATAAAAGAACATTCGAGTTAGTTAGCTAGGAGAGTATCAGTCTAGCTGAAACAGTTTTAGCAGCTGCCAGCGCTTACCACTTGTGTTCCTTTGGCCAACTACACCTTACATACAGTACGCCTTATTGATGGGGTGCTAACATTATCTTTGGTTGTGGCTGGACTGACAGCTGCATCTTCTTCCCCACTGACTTCAGCTGTGGTGCTCCTCTGGTTAAAATATGTCAGGCATTATTTGAGCTCAGAATAATATGTTAAGTCCTGAAAGTTCAAATGACTCTTCAACAATGAAAATAGTTGTTGACACCTGATTTTATAGCCGACATTGTCATCGGTATCAATTATTTGCCTCGTCCCTACTGCTGGTCGCCACTGTACCTGCACTCATGAGGCTTAAAGGAACAAGTGGAGTTTCTGGGGCCAGAAAAGGTCCAGCTCTAAGGAAGACCATCTCATTCTTAGTGGTCAAGATGGCCTGAGAACTAGAACTGCCTAGCCAGACTCCACCTAAGCCCAGAGCTGCCAAGTAGATCTGGTTCCAGATGCCTCTTCACAGACTACAATGGAGCAATAAGCCCCACTCTGTGCTGCCTGAGGCCTCCAGGGTGCCAAAAGAAAAGTCTAGTAAAGAAAAAAAATACAGCGGTGCCACGGGAGGTTGACCAAAGGCAGGTAGGCCTCGCTGCACAGACATTACGGTGGGTATCAGAAGCCCCAGCACTACAAGCAGAATAGTAGACATCCCAGCCAAAGAGCTGCTTGGCTGAAGCTGCCCACACAGTCCTGGGATAAAGCAGCAGTCTCAATCACATGGACACTGGTAGTCAGCTGGGTGGGTATGAGAGTATGAAGTCTACTCTGGGTAAGATAATAATCAGTACTTTATTAATTCCCATAGGGAAATTCTTCTTATGCTTTCCCATCTTGCTTGCCAAGCTGAGAGCCAAGGGTCAGTGCCTGACACCCCTGGAGCAATTCAGGTTAAAGACCTTGCTCAAGAGCCCAAAGGTGATATGAACACTTACTGGCTGCAGGACTTGAACCTATGATCTTTTGATCACAGGAACAGACACCTAACCCACAGAGCTACACCACCGCCATAAAGTATCATCTGGGTGGGTATGAGAGAGTACGAAGTATAGCTAATAGTTTTAATGGAAAATCTTGACTAACCAGAGCCAAGTCCAGGCTGCAGACTTGGCCTAACCGACCATCTGCTAGCTGTTTAGAGTTGTCACCCGAGTTTCATAATATTGATACTGTGTCTGTTTCCCGCAATTTTAATCGCAGAAGGCCGCTCCACAACAGCGTCTGCTTT
>JAACJT020001104.1:0-16386 GCA_009936485.2 Gymnarchus niloticus | reverse complement strand
CGTCCCAACTTTTTTTTGGAATGTGTTGCAGGCCTGAAATGCAGGAATGGATGTATATTAACAAATGAAATGAAGTTAACACAAAACATGAAATATCTTTGATTCATACTGTCTGCAATGAAATGAAAGTCAAATCAAATTAAGAATCACTGCGTTTTTTTTTTTATTTGCATTTTCCATACCGTCCCAACTTTTTCTGACTTGGGGTTGTATTATGAAAGGATTCCACTGAGAAATGTAGTTTAATTTAAGTTTGCGAAAAAGAATGCACAATGAACTAAAAGTTGCCTTTAAGTTTTACTTTGCTACTTTCAATTTACTTGAGTTCAGCCAGCTTCTTCCGAGAGGAAGATACGCTCCTGCAGTAAAGTGCAATGATGGACTTGCCTGGTGCAATGTGATTATATGTATATGTCAGCAAGGTTGATTACGTATTCTTTTTAATTGTGCGTCCCTGTCTGAGCCGTTTAGAAGCTGCTGGCTTGTGAAATGAAGAGGCTTGTCATCTGTGCTGAATGCATAAGGAGTTGCTTGCTAAACTGCAGATAACCCTAAAGTCACTGAGTGCTTTGTCGCCATGATCTATACTTCTGTTGTTAATATGATAATCTGTTCTTAACTGATATGCTCATTAATATAACAGATGAGTCGATGAGGCACCAACAAGAACATTTTGATCATAAAATCTGACACAGGCACAGATGATAAGCATTTTTTTTTCGTTGATGTTTTCAGGGATGACTGTGGTACCATGAAATAACTTTTAAAAAATCATGGCCTGCTTTGGCAATATCCTTTAATAATTGGTTGGAAAAAAAACTGAATGTCTGCGGTATTGTTAAAAGCTGATTTACTGACTCGTCTTTCATGATTTACACATCTGGGTGAATTTACACAGGGGTGGGAGTCTCTGTTTATTAAGGGGCACCAGAGGGTGTTCAGATCTCATGGTCCCTGGGAAAGCCTACAACAGGGTACTGGAGAGGAGAGTTTGGCTGATGCTTGAAACTGGGATTCTGGAGAAGCATTATGGTCTCTGACAGGCCCGTGAAACAGTGGACCAGCTCTTCTTTGCACTGCCATATGAGTGTTTGTAGAAATATGCTAAGACATTTTGTATGTGCTTTGTGGACTCGGAGCAGGCATATGACCACACGCCAAGGCACATAATAAGAAAGGTGCTGCAGAAATACAGAGCACTGGGGATCCTCCTGTGTGCTACGTGGTCCTTGTAAGAATGCAGGAAGACCCACAATGTTCTTGGCAGAAGATTTAGGTGGGAGTTCGCCTCCGAAAAGAGTGCATCCGGACTCTACTCCGTATGTGACTTTCATGGATAAGATATCAAGGCAGGAGCACGGTGGCTCAGTGGTTACCACTCACACCTACAGGGTTAGGGGTTCAACTTCACCTCCGGCTATGTGTGCGTGGGGTTTGCATGCACTTGTACTCTAACTCACCTTAACTGCATGTCCTTGTACCATGGGAATTGAGGAAGACTGCCCAGTACAGGACACTCTGCTGTCGTTTTTGCTTCAGCAACATTTTAATACAGAGAGACTTTGATGAAATCATTTAGCGTTGAAATTCAGCTAAAGTATTTTTTCAAAGGATACATCAGCAGGAGTCTTCCCCAGGGATTTAAATCAGCAACCATCACATTCAGTCTCACTACCCTGCACATTACAATATTTGTAATTGGAGCATGTCTTTATACTGCACAGAGCTGCTGGTTAAAAGACAACCAAGGTGAGTCACGGGATGTCCTGAGAAACATCGAAGTTGACAATCAGAACCAATTCATTAAAATTGTTCCAGTTCATTTAATTCATGAGCTTTCAGCCATCATACTTTTTACTAGCAGAAGTTTACATGCAAAACACAACTTCAAAAGGGAATGTCCAATTATCTGCTAACACTTTGAATTAAAAACACAAATTTCCTAATGAATACTGACCTCTCACATAATCACAGTGCCCAAGGAATAGATCTGTCAAGCTCCTGGTTTCTCCCTGTTCCACCTTCTTTAGTATCTGTATTATATGGTTCTGTGTTTAATTTAATTATCTTATATGAGGCAAAATCAAGTCTTCAGAAGAATTAACATCACAGACAAGTACAGATTCTCATTAACATAAAGCAAATGGTTATTAGGATAGGAAAATAACTTCTGATGAATACTGAGGGAAAATTCTTAGAAAGGAAGGCAATGTAACAAAAAGTTACAGTGTAGCCTGGCATTCTTATCCACAATATCTGTTTGGATTTCTAATATACACATATAATTGTTTTTTTTATTTAATAAACAAAGATGTGTAATAGTAATCAATTAATAACAATTAACTAAGAATACCCAACAATTATCACAAGTCATTGAAATAGTCACATCATACCCCCTGTGTTCAGTGTATGTACCATTGATCTTAGATTTTAAATGGATTTGAACTTTGTAGTGTCAGAGATACTCTGAAGCTGAAATGGAAACTGCACTGATGTAGTAGAGGTTTTATGTGGTTTTTATCCATCAGTCCTCCATTAATCACTCATACGGTCTCAGCCAGTACAGGACCAGAGGCAGGGATCCACCCGGGACGTGATACCAGCCTGTTCCAGGATACATACTCAGAGAGAATGAGCAAAGCAATCTGAGTATAATTGAACTGTGGGAGTAGCTGGGGGTCCCGGGAGTCCAGGCCCTTGTCTTTAATGTTTTTATGTTGATCGAGGACTTTGTTTGGATAGAATTACCTTCTAGAAGGATACATCGTGTATGGCTCATAATCCAGTGTTAACCTGCACTGGGTTCCTGGTCCCTCACTGGACCCTCGGCCTGGCTGCATTTATGCCTTGGCTAGCTGCTTAACTGCTTGTGTTGTATCTGCCTGCTGTACGTCACTTTGGACAAAAGCGTTTGCTAAATGAATAAAACGTAAAAATGTACCTGGAGACAACCTACACAGAAGAAAAAGAGCTCCCTGCACAGAAAGCAAAGGGCATGGATGCACCCCACGACTGTGGAGGTGTGAGGTGACAGTGTTACGCACTAAGTCACTGTGCTGCCCAGTGTTATTTTAGCTGGAACAACATCACACCTACATTGTGTCACTATTTCACTTCAAAGAAGGCCGAGGCTGCGTCAGCTGCCTCGCTTGGATGTACTACGGTATCTGTATATGTCAAGTCCGGCTTGGAGATGTCACTTTGGTGCTGTTTGAAAGGGTTAGAGGCTTAAGCTCAGCAACTGCTTTTTGCATTCAAATTTGTCACTGAATCATAAAAAATGCGTTACTGTCTGCTGGTGGGAGACTTCTCAATGCCGATTTCAAACCCTAAAGGTATCGACCTTATCCTCATCGCCCACGGGCCAAGACACCTCAACAATGTTCTTATAACGTTTGTTAGCTGTTCAAATGACTACAATAAAGGGGGCACATCTCCAAAGCTGGCCTGCACCCAGGTCTGTGGATGGGTGGAGGTGGCTTCCACTCCGTGTGTGCGAGGTTCTTCTACTTCTCAAGCATCCTAACAGGTTCAAGTAACAGGGAAGCTGTACTACATACTTACACAGAAAGAACAGGCGTGTATACGACATGTGCACTGCATGTACATACGCTGAACATATAATGGAGGCTTTTTGGAGGTTCAGATGACGTGCTGGTTATATTTTAGTAGTATTTTTGAAGAATGTACATTAATAGCTGTGTGTGTAAATATCTGTGTATCTATGGAGCAACATTATTAATTTCCTGATTAATTGGAGAAAAACCCCCAGATGTCTGTAGGTATAGCGTGTGTAACTGCATACGTTGTAGACGGGCTTGAGAATGCCATTGTCTTCTGATTCCTGTAAAGTTGGGGTCTCTGAGGAGACAGGATGTCAGCCAGACTGTTTTTCTACCTTAAAAGGATTCGTTTATTGGCAACGGAGGTTTAAGAAATATTCCACGTCATGTGGTGTCTTGTGGAATTTAATACGCTTCCATTTGTCTTCATTTATTGCAAGATTGTCCTTCATAATCTCAATAAAGCCAGCAAGGCACAAGGCTCTATGGCTGTGGTATAATTACAATTTAGAAAATATGGACGTGCGCACTAGGCAGTGCCCCGTACTTCAATTAAACATCATGCAGCTTAACTACTCTCCCCCTGCATAAATTGCAATTGAAATATTAGGACACAAAATGTGGATCCTTTAGATTCTTTTGTGTAAACGAGATCAGTTTTGTGTGAGAGGAACTATTAAGAACATTGTAGCTAATACAGGAAAGGTGGAGATAGGAAGATGCCAAGGGCATGTTATGCCTTGTGCCTGTCCCAATAACCCATGAGGCCTTGCTCTTTCAGCAGTCAGAGAGTGTGGACGAGATGACACCACACACCTCCTCTACATTTTAATTGAGTCTGTCTTCCCTTTCCCTTGTCTCATTTCAGGGATTTCTGTGGCAAGAAAATGGATGTGAGGAATCAGGAAGATTGATAAGACAGGGGCACAGTGGAGGCTGACAGTGAGCGATTTGACCAAAAAAGTACAACATATGGCATATTTTATCAAAATAACCTCCAGCAGCGGACATATGCAAAAACAATCAAAAAGTATACAATTTTTTTGTTGTCATTTGCCAAGAAACACTATACTCCTATTAGGGTCAGGGTGTATGCACGATTTTTTGTTCCAGTTTATTCTCTGAGCTGCCAAAAACACGCACTTTTAATCAGTATACTGTTTTTTTTTACTGATTTGTTTCCCTTTAGATATATAAATCTATTTTCTTAATCATGAGATTTTATTTGTAAATTTGGTACTGTATTTTACATGTTCCATCTGCACTTACCCACAGGAGAGTCACAGTGATCTGGGAGTCTTTTCTGAGAGGCACTGCCTACATAATTACTTGATATAAAGTGACTAACCGTCTTCTGTCATCATGTATCCAGTATATGCTGAGCTGGGAGTACATCCTAGGACGCACAGGATATTATGTCCAATTAAGGGACACCAATTAACTTAACACACGGAGATGTGGCGTGACGACGTGAGGCGTAATGTCAAATGAGTGAGAAGCTCCCCAAATACAGACATCTAAACATGGATATTAAAAATTAAAGCGTACGCATTCCTCTCCTCAGCTATGACCATAATCCCTCACAATCAACCTTACCCCTTCCGCACTGTCTTGCAGTTTCATTGAAATCTTTATAAAAGAAAAACAAAATAGACTTTACACACGACCCACAAAACTAGCTTTGCCGGAAGCCTTTCTCAACTGGAAGTTTCCTTTCAGCTGAGTGGCACGAGTCCGTCAAGACAAATACAACAGAAAAGGAAAAAAAAAACATTTGACAGAAACTTTATGTTAGGTATTTAAATTTCTGCTCTGAAAAAGTATGGTTTTCAGTATGTGCCGTCAGAAATGATCAGGTTATATAAGTGAGAGGGGAGGAGCTTAATACTCTTAATACTCTTCCATTCAGCAAATTTATGCCACTCTTAGTATTGATTGTTTGAATTTTTCCTCATTTGTGCAACAGATTACAATGGAAACAAATATTCATGCAATAAAATGTATTTAGCTGAAATTTCTCAGGAAAAAAATGAAATTTACATATCAAATGGGAGTTTAAGAGCATTTGTCTTTGTTTTATACTACTCAGCTTTATTGAATTTGAACATAATGCTGACTGGTAAGATTTTTGTAACTATAAAAACGGGTGCATTCTCTGTCAAAGGAAACTCCAATGTGTAGTTTAGACCCAGAGAAAACAAACATTTGCCAGATATGGAGTACCAAATGTTGTATTATTAATGCAAGATACTGAGAATTGAATAGAAGTGTTTTTTTGTTTGTTTTTATTTTAAATTGGGCCTTGGAAGAAACAAAATATCACTATATCGATGCAGTGCCACACTTCATGATGTTTTCACAAGTTTTTTCGATTATGACTTAAACATTAATTACTGTTCACTGCTACGGTTAGCTATGGAAAAAGAAAACTCACGAAAGTGGTGGAACGCTGTTGTAAATGCATGATTTTTACCTTTCCTATGAACTCTGCCATAAGAAAAAGGATGAATTAAGACTGTGTGCTCCATCATCAGTTTCTTCTGTTGTAATTCCGACACTCTTAAATTTCTCCACAAGGAATATGACAGAATCGTAATCTTCAGTTCTCTCCGTATTCAGGAATCTCGTTTGAAAACAAACTGACTCACATATGCATTTCCAGTGATCTTTTTTCATATTGTAAATTGGCAAGTGCATTCAGAGAGCAGACTCCTTGTCCCCAGTCATTGTACTCTTTTCCTTTTCACCACTATTGTTAAACTCATTTCCTCTCCCGCCCTCAATGAAAATCTCAGATCTGCTTGCCATCCTGCACAAAGCAAAACTAACACACCTAAAGCTCAATCACACAGCTCTGCTAGAAAACTGCCGTGATAGATTTATACGGCAGTGTCTTGTAAGGATTAAGAGTAAGGATATCCGTTTTTCCATATCAGCAAAATTCACCCCTCTTATATCTTTTAAGTAGCCAGCCAGAACTTTGAATAAAGGACAAGCATCAGGGAATATTGTACATCCCATGCAACTGAAATCAATGCCAAGAAATGAATGGCACCAATAGCAATAAATCCCTAACATGCATCCTAACTTTATTCACTATGAATTTCCCATGGGTAACTGGCTTAAGCGACTGAATGACTCAGAAAAAAATGGATTCTTTGTAGCGTTTTCCCTATCACTACTAGTTTCACTCTATATTAATTCATCGGTTCATATTTGAACATTTAGGGTTTGGTGAGGGCACGTTGGCTCAATAGTTAGCGCTGCTGCCTCGCACCTCAAGGGTTGGTGGTTTGAATTCTGCCTCTACTTGGCGTGAGTGGAGTTTGCCTGTTCTGTGTGGTTGACCTCCATCTCCCGGTGTTGTGGCCTGCTGGTTGGCGTCCCTTCATTGTTGCATCAACTTAAAAGCAGGCTCCACACTAACGCAGGATGTAACACGTGGAAAAGCTGAAGAAGAATGTTTAGGATTTGGGCTGCATGGTGGCACTGTTACGTATCTATGGCTGGGTGCTTGTCCATTCACATGGTCTCTATGTTTTTGCATGGGCTTTCTTCAAGTAGCTGCTGTGGTCTTTGGAAGTTCAAAAATACACAATAAGCTGAACTAATGTCTCTAAATCACCTTGCATGTGCCCTGTTAGGAACCAGCATCCTGTCCATGGTGTCCTGTTCCCAGTGAGTCTAGGGTCCAGGTCCTAAATAAACACATAGAATGTTTATTAGGTAGACGTTTATAGTTTACTGTTGTCATCACACTGAATCATGACTCTGTAACCCTGTGTGTCGATAAAATTGCATACAATTATAGCAGTGCAATGTTTACTTTTTTCCTCAAAGTTTTGTATCGGCTCAAAAATGCCTGGAAACGGATTTGAGGAACTTGAAATGAACTCAAAACTCAAAAATTTGAAGGTTATACTTAGGCCACTGGTATGGAGGACTTTCCTGTGTAACAGGGAACAGGATAAGATAATATGCAACTTAAAAAATGCATCTGCATCTCAGTTTATGCAAAAGATTCTCTCTTTGCTTATGTCACTCTTCCTGACATATACCACGGCTGTGTTTTTGTTGAAGGTACCAGTTTTGTGTGTAGTGCCTGCCTACCAATCATTTGCTTAAGATGCTCGATTTTGTCCTTGTCCCTCGAGTGCCCCTGTGTGTGCTTCTCTGCAAAGACGGAAGGGGGCTTGGAGGGACATGGGGTGGGGGCGACAGACTGAGGTGAAATGAAATCAAAACTGCCATCGCCACCACAACATTTCTTCACGGCAGTTAGAAACCCCTGAGGGGACTTTCTACACTCAGCCTCTATGGCTCATGTGAAAAGCAACACTTTCCACATGACACAAATATCTCAGTTTAGCAGTGATTTATGACTGTTGCTACTCATTTGTGAGATAGAAAAAGCACGAAGTAGGAACAGATGAGTTATTGATGAAGTGCTCCTCTTGGCCAGTATTCAACCAAAAAAACAATATGTGCGGAATGAGGAATAAATGAACACATAAAGTTTATGCTGAGTCCTGCTTGGGTGGACTGCGTGGCAGAGAAATCAAGGTTCACGCATCGGTACAATAATGAGAAGGAGAGGAATGATGATACTCACTTCCACTTCTGCAAGGAGTCCATTTGAAGCAGAGCAAATGGCAAGAAAATGCATTCCAAATGAAGGTTTCCTTTTTTTGGTAGCTTTGAAGTATGTGGATATTTGAGCTGTCAGGAAATTCAATACAGGAAAACCACCCACAGCAAGATGGTTCTTATAACTAGATATAAAATCTACGTATTTTTTCATTTGTTTTGCTTAGTTATCTTCCTGCTATGAACAATATGGAAAGCAGATGAACTTTCAAACAATTGGGAATTTAATTTTTGAGCATGCACTGAACATATCATGAAAAAAATGTTTCATCTACTGATGGCAGTTACTAAAAATGGCAAAGGTTTACATAGTGCTGCCATTTGCAAATAATTTTTTAAATGTCAAAGTGATACTTCACAATAATGCAATACGACAAATACTATTAATAAAAATGTAGTGAAATAAAACAAATTTGGGGAAGTGGGGTTTATGCCATATCATGTCCTGGTTGTGTTGTATATATTACCCACCACAGGTGTAGTCGTTTTCTGTAGTCATGTTTCTTTGCAGATGGTTTCAATCAGTCGCTCATAACTGCAGTTAATCAATCAAGCAATCATTTAAAGCTCACTATGGTTAATTTGTTTTTGCTCAGTCTTGGGTTTGGTCATTGATTCAGTCTTGGTGGTCTGGGAACTTGGTCTGTCTGTTGGGTTTTGATCTGCGTGGTAGTTTTGTTTTGCTGTTTTTGACTTGCTCTTAACTTTTGAATTAGTTTAGCCTCCTGGATCCTGCAATGGCTTTGACATATGGTGTCGTCTCTGGCTAATACTGCCTTGACTTGGCGCTTGAGTTCAACCTAGTCACCACCTCTGCCTACCTTGCAGTTCACGGTCCCAGTCCCATCAGCAATGAACACTTGGTAACCAACCCCTCAAAGAGGTCATGTCTGACAGTCAAAAGACTTAGCAAAATGAGTGTATGCAGTTTGTCCACTCATTTAAAAATGAAACTTTGCACAGATGGAGAATTTAAATGTGAAGCCTCTGTGAAGTGTTTTATTCAGTAGTGCTGATTGCAAGAAATAGCCAGAGAGAGGCTGAGAGGGCACTGACTGAGTCGGGGTGTATAAAAACATGGCAGGCTTTTTCTAACTGTTTTTCCACCATACTTTAATGGTCTTCTCCTACCTTTACTGGTTTTACCTTTACTGAAGTGTATTTTTCTTCTTTATTAGGATCAAAATAAATATTTCTTCATCACCACATTTTTTCTAGGTACCCTGGTTTCCTCTCGCCATCCAAAAACATGCGATTTGGTTAACTGGCATCTGTCAGTTGTCTGTAGTGTATGATTGTGTGTGTGTATGTGCTCTGTGATGGGCTGTCCAGTCTTTTACCCTGGGACAGGCTTCAGACACCAATGACCCTGACCAATACAAGTGTGCCACACCATACGATAAGGGGTATACCTCAAAGATGTCTCCAGATAAAGACTCTTATTTACAAGGTCTGGTAATGGTTCCCCAACCCAAACAACAAGTCACCCATCCCTGCTCGAGAGGAACAGAATGTCCATGGAGTCCTGGGCACAGCAGGCTCCATAGGTGGCACTGATGCTGATGACCGTGGCAAAATGACTTGCTTCATCTTGAGAGCGAAGGGGGAATGAGGATCACTGGCACAGGAACATTGGTACCTCAGTAGACAAGAACAACCAGTTAGTGGGCTCTGAGAGTAGCCAGAAAGTTGATGACAGCCATCCAGTTAGGGGTAGAATTCTCCTGCACCTCACCCTATTGTGGATGTGAGGCAGGATTTGATTGCTGGCTAGCCATCTCCTATATTATCAGCTAGCATCTGCCAGCCATGCCTCAATCTGCCGGTTAATTCCTGGCTGATGTCCTTGGTACCGACTCTCCTGTGGTATTGACCGGTCGTTGCCCAGAGTGCTGAATTTGGGGAGCAGCTGGTGTTTGTTCAGCCGAGGCGGCCCTACGTGCACAACAGCAGGCAGAAGATGTATGGATATCACTAAACTGATACTACGGCCTTCATTTTACAGATGGTACTACACAGACGTGAACGGATGCAGAATACCAAACAACAAATTCTCCATCCATTTTCCAACCTCTTATAATACGCAGCAGTCAAACTTTATTCATCCCCGTGGGGAAATTGGGTAGTTTTCAAACATTCTGAATCGGTGACCTTCTGGAAACAGACACAATGTCCTAACCCGTAGAGCCATACCCCAAACCAATCCATTACCAGATAATGCAGAGAGTGCCTGGAGCCCATTCCAGGAAGCATAGATCACCGCCCGTCACAGGAGACACACACATGCAATTTAGAAACAGCAGTACCTGTTTGAGTGCTATAGCAAGGAACCCACGTGACAAAGGATGGACATACAAACTCCACACATGGATTTGAAGCCCCAGTCTTAAGGATGTGAGGTGAGTCCTGCTCATTGTAACATTATCATCATTAAGTGTCCATTCACCCATAAACTCAGTATCAATTTTTCCCCTAAGGTCAAATGTAACCTATTTTCACATTTTTAAATTAAACTTTTTGGAACGATAGGAAATGTGTGAAAACCTGTAGAAACTGACTGCACCACATTCATGAGAACAGTCCCTGGCACATGTCTTCTGAGAGGAAAAACAGAGAAACACCCTAAGAGATTGTGAAGAGTTTAAACATGTGCTGATAGCTGACCATGGCCTTCAGTTTCATTCTCAAACAGAGCTGCCGTTGATCCTGAGAAGAAGTGACCTTTGTTTTGCCTGTCCAATTACTGATCTTCATTTCTACATAGCAGAAGCTCCACTGAGAGGAAAAAAAAAACCCTTAAGGGTCTGTTCAGTTTTAAGAACTGATACATACTGTATATGTGATATATATGATATAAAGCAGAATAAGACATTAAAGACCAGCGTAGAAAGCCGTATGGATGCATCTCTCATCTCTCACTTTCTTTTGGTGAGAGCTTGTCAGTCTGTAGGTGGCAGATATCCGGGCTGCCATTATGGGTCTCAGCACTCAGTGTCTCAGAGAGACGAGTGAAGCACTTCTCTGCTGCTACAGAGAGGGCATGAGGCGATTGAGGCTAGAGGATTGAGAAACAAGTCACACAGGGAATGGGGAGGATGAGAGAACCGGGTGGCATCTCTGTGCAAAGCATGCTGGAACATGAGGAAGACAATGCACCCCAATTCAAGCAGAGTCCTCAACAGGCAATTCATCAACTCTGACATAAAAGAACTTAATCAAAATGTGAAATAAAGCATTACTGATTAGAGAGCACTTTGGAGACAAATATAATATACCAAGTTTACATCTGATGCTAAATTCAGCAACAGTTTAAAAAAATAATTAAAAAAAACAACGGATGCATTCCATGATGCATCCTAAAGAGCAGATAACCTACTCGATGTATTGATAAACTCAAACTTCCATCATCGTACCCAGATGCTCCTTTCTCAGTCATAAATGTGCTTACTGTACTTCTCATTCTGAATGGCATTTTAAAGCCACTTCAGATGAATGCCGGCTGTAATGGAGATCTGTACCTCCACTGTGATTAGCCTCTGATATCGAGACTGCTCTGGCTACTCCAAAGGAAAATTTCCATCACAGCTGTGTTTACTGGGAGTTTTATCTCCTGTATCGCAAAACGATCCAACAAAGAATGTGACATAGGTGGGTTTTTATCAGAGAATATTTCTTTATTTGGGAAAATAATTGCATGCACAGTAACATCTGATGCATTCATGGGTTCTAGAGGCCAAAATACATAAATTCGAAATGTCACTTAGAACGGATACTAGAACGCAGACTCAGGTAATACATTTCATGTCTGTTACAGGCTCAGAAGAGGCTCTAATCACATTATACGTAACATTTTATGTCTGACTACAACTGACTTTAATAGCATCCCGGGGTTGTACTGCCTGTGGTGTTTGGTCACAGGTGCTAATTGCATTTTCATGCACCACTGACAAAACTATCCATTTTTGGGTCCAAATATAGCTTTTTGGCATTTTCTCGTGCAGACTGTTGTCCTGTTGGTCACATGTGTAAGAGCACTTTCTCAAAACCTGAGTGTTGTCCTACAAGTAAAAGTACAATGTCAGTGCTGATATCATTCCCAAGAAACACTGAATCCATTCACTCTCAGGTGATTTAAAATTAAGAGTTTGCCCATTCTCGTTGTAAATGATTTGTTTACCTGGAACACAGGCAAATGTTCTACACACAATCTTGAGGGGTATTTACCAGCCTGGTACTGTGAAGACTGATCTATTAATAATTCCCTGATCCATGCTTCCTTGCATATTCCAGCCTCTTTTCCTGGTCAAGGTCATGCCGGCTTGGAGTCTATGCTAGGCATCGTAGGGCACAAGACAGAGGCACATCCTGTGCTGAATGTCAATCCTTCCCAGGATGCACATAAAAGCACAAGCTATAAGCATTTTAGATATGCTAGTGAACTTGCCTACATACCTTTGGACTGTGAGAAGATGCAAGCATGCAAAGCCGACCCACGCACAGAGTCAGGCCTTGACCCTCAATCCTGGAGGTGTGAGGCATCAGTACTTCCCACTGAGCCAATGTGTCCCTCTCTAGGTCTAGAAGATTCGTAAATAAGTAAATTCTCCTCTGTGATTTAAGCCTTTTCAGTTAGTGAGGAGTTATGACAGCTTGGTGATTTATCATTTTTGCCAAAGAAGTATATTGAGAATTACTGACTATTGAAACTTATATACCATACATTGTTTTCAAGTACAAAGCAAGCTGGAAAAATGCCTAAAAATACATCTACTGTCAAATGTTTATGCAGTACATGGTGCTTAGGGGGGAGGGTGGGGCTGGAGCTTTTCCCAGATGTCATGTGGCTCATGTCAATGGTACACCCTGGATAGGAATCCATTATGTCTGCAGCCAGTCAACCCTCCACTCAGACACACCCACCCGAGTTGTGTTCCACCTCACTAAAGCTTTGGTGCACCTTTGTCTCATAAATTCCTTTACTATGGGGTCCTTGTTTTTAGTGACCTTTTTATGAGGTATTGTGTGCTCTCTCTATACTGAGTGTTGTATGGTTTTGTATTAGTGGCAATGGAGGTGCATGTTCCAATCCTCTCCCCATCAAGGAAAAAACCATATGTGATGAGAAATTTGGGGGGTTAGGTATGGGGTGGCGGTGAGAAATATATATCGGGGGGGGCAATCTCTTCAGCCAAAGTCAAAATGTGGGCGTTTGTTGCTGTCTGCTGACCGATGCTGCCTGATGTAGTTGCCGATTTCGCTGACCTCACCCATGCCTGGATCTGTGCCTGATAAGTAAGAGCAAGTGGAATATTTCTCTAAGAGTTTAAAATTACCAAGAATATAAAATTACATACTTCCTGGGAAGAACTGAACACTCTTCCTTAGGCAGTTCCCAACTTGTCTGAATTTCCTAATTTTTCTCATTCTTAAGAAGTAAAATATGAAAATACAGTAGAAGATACTCCATCAGTAATTGAGTCTTATGGCCAGCTGATGCTCTTTGAAGAACACGCAGCTGACGGCGCTGATATAAGGTTCCAAAAAGTTGGAAATGCCTAACCTTCATGGGCGTTTTAATAGAAACCAACAGTTTATCATTAGGTCTTTGTGCCCTTTGTGAGTCTTCATCCAGCCAGCAGATAGGGTCAGATCAGTGGAGAATGCCATTAATTTTCTCAGTAGAAGTGTGAAATGAGTGCTATTGATCAGCCCGGGCAGCACGCAGTCAGCGCGCCTGGATGATTCCAGAGACTTGTGGGAAAGGACGTGGGGCAGGCAGCTGACAGGCTTTCTGAATACACGTGTGTCTGCTAACGCACACACGCATGATACAGACATCATCATTAGCTCATTCAGACTGAGGCATACTCACAATACAGAATGCCCCAAAAGAACTCTTCAAGTCCATTTCCTTATTTCCATGACAACAGCACTAGCCATTTTTTACTCTTGCTTAATGCAGACCTCATATCTATACGCAAAATAAACACAACATGACTCCCGATATGAGCCAATAGGAGTCCAAAGAAAAAGCTATAAGAAGTAAATTAGAAATCTTTACAGCCACCAATGTGTTCCTCCAATATTAGCACAGTGGAATGCTGCAGTTATGAATCAGTAGCATATTATCAGTTAGTGTGATCCCCCAACTAGAGGTTAACAGACTCTCGGGCTCAGAAAATTATACTCCAGTGTTGCATTTCAACTGTGGCCTCCTTTTTAAGAATGCAACTCATGTAGGAGAGCCAGGGGTGGAAAATAGTTATTGGATGGTTTTCCATAAGAATGCTTTTGATAAAATTCAGCAATGAAAAATAGCATGCTTGGTTCATTATTTCAACTCTTTTTATGGACAGGAATCACTAAAATATGCTAAAAAAATGTATATCAGCTATCCATCCGTCCATCCATCCATATCTAGGGCAGAGCCTGGTCCTGGCTTGTGTTTGTGTTCCCTTACCTTGTGCCCTATAGTGCTTAGGAAATTATAAGAATGTTTAGGTTATTTTGAGTAAAAGAAAAAAAAAACAGCTAAATGTATGCAAAGTATTCAGCATTACAGCAAGTAAAAATGTTTCTGCCTTAATTTTGCAGAAAAATTTGTGTTTAATTGCATTTTTGCTATTTTAATGCCCCAAATACTTAAAGAGGAACAAACTTAACACACAATGAATCACACAATCTGCATTCGAGTGTTTTATATTGTTGTATGTAGTCAGAGATGTCAGGACCAGGTCAAGAGTAGGGCCCGAGCGAGGAGAGGCAGAGGCAGGTCAGCACTGGTTGGGGTAGGAACGGAGGATTTATTGAGCTGATCAAACATCACATCAGGGGTCAAACACAGAGAAGAGGAACTTGGGGAGTTGCAGGGCAGTAGCAAGGTGGGAGCAGGGCATCCACAGGGCAGAACCACAGGTCGGTAGGCCTGAAGCAGACACAGGGGTACCCAAAAGGCAGCACACTGGAGTCGGAATGCCGGGGTGGGTACAAGGCATCCAAAAGGCAGTACACTGTAGTTGAAATGCCGGAATGCCGGCGTGTGTACGAGGCACCCAAAAGGCAGCACACTGTAGTCGGAATGCCGGAATACCGGCGTGTGTACGAGGCACCCAAAAGGCGGCACACTGTAGTCAGAATGCCGGGGTGGGTACAAGGCATCCAAAAGGAAGTACACTGTAGTCGGAAGGCCGGGGTGGGTACGAGGCATCCAAAAGGCAGTACACTGTAGTAGGAATGCCGGAATGCCGGCGTGTGTACGAGGCACCCAAAAGGCAGCACACTGTAGTCGGAAGGCCGGGGTGGGTATGAGGCATCCAAAAGGAAATACACTGTAGTCGGAAGGCCGGGGTGGGTACGAGGCATCCAAAAGGCAGCACACTGTAATCGGAAGGCCGGAATGCCGGCGTGTGTACGAGGCAACCAAAAGGCAGCACACTGTAGTCAGAATGCCGGGATGGGTACGACGCATCCAAAAGGCAGCACACCGTAGTCAGAATGCCGAGGTGGGTACGAGGCATCCAAAAGGCAGTACACTGTACTCGAAAATCCGGGGTGGGTACGACGCATCCAAAAGGCAGCACACTGTAGTCGGAATGCCGTGGTGGGTACGCGGCATCCAAAAGGGAGAACACTGTAGTCGCAAGGCAGGAGTAGGTACGACGCATCCAAAAGGCACTACACTGTAGTCGCAAGGCAGGAGAAGGTACGAGGCATCCAAAAGGGAGCACACTGTAGTCGGAAATCCGGAATGCTGGGGTGGGTATAAGGCAGCCAAAGGGCAGCACACTGTAGTCAGAATGCCGGGGTGGGTACGAGGCATCCAAAAGGCAGCACACTGTAGTCGGAATGCCGGGGTGGGTACGAGGCATCCAAAAAGCAGTACACTGTAGTCGGAAATCCGGAATGCTGGGGTGGGTATAAGGCAGCCAAAAGGCAGGACACTGGAGTCGGAATGCCGGGGTGGGTACGCGGCATCCAAAAGGGAGCACACTGTAGTCGAAAATCCGGGGTGGGTACGCGGCATCCAAAAGGCAGTACACTGTACTCGAAAATCCGGGGTGGGTATGAGGCATCCAAAATGCAGTACACTGTACTCGAAAATCCGGGGTGAGTACGCGGCATCCAAAAGGCAGCACACAGTAGTCGGAATGCCGGGGTGGGTACGCGGCATCCAAAA
>JAACJT020001103.1:0-16391 GCA_009936485.2 Gymnarchus niloticus | reverse complement strand
GGTACTGGGGGGGCGAGGGGCACTGTGGTGGGGGGTGGGGGCAGCGGGCGGGCGTGGATGACAACCACTAAGGGAACGGAAGCCACCACTGACGCCGAATCACAAAGTCCCGCATCATTCTGGCTGTATGCTGAAAGAGTAAAAAATAAATAAATAAAATAAATAAATAAATAAAATAAAAATATAACCTGAAATGACTTTTCCCCAACACTAAACAGACCATGACTTCTGGGGCTTAGAAGAACACTGAGACAACCAGTTCTAGGACTTTATTATTCATTTTCTTTTCTTTTTCTACTGAAAAGAATTGCCAGTCAATTCCATCAGGAGACCACAGACAGCCAGCTAAGATATTGTATTTAGCTGGAAACCTTCCTTTCTCTTGAGTATGTCTGAGTTATAGGAGAAACTTTCTAATCATCTAAAGTTCGAGTTATTCTCTTTATAGACAAAACGGATCCTCCACTAAAAAAATGGATTTAAATTGGACACATTTAAACAGTGTGTGGCATATGTTTGGAATTGCAAGATATTAATCAAAACAAACTCAATACCTGATCAAATGAGTGCCAGTAAAAACACAAAGTCACACATGATGAATGTTTCATTTCCACTGTGCAACTTCTGAATGTCAGCAGAAATAGAGAGCAAAGCACCTCATGACACCAGGAGAAGAGTTCAGCTTGGATGAAGAGGCAGTTAATTATGGTAATAGTGTGACCCATTTTAAAAAGACTGCGTTTACATTTTAGAAGTTTGGTTTTGATTTAAACAATCTCTTCAACTTGTAACTGTATCAGAAAAACAGAGTTTTACATGTTCAAATAATAGGATTAGACATATCCGCTATGTGAAACGTATAATTTAGTGTACTTACATGTAGATGGTTACGTATTTAACCCTTTTCATTACTTTCAGAAACAATCTTTAGGGACTATTGATTTTAAATCTGTCATTATGTTTGATTTTTTTCATGTCATCCTCAGTTTACAGGGACCATCCTCCATCAGCCCGCCAAAATTTGATTCACTTACCAGATGCTTTTGTCCAAACACCACACAAGCATACAGCAGTTAAGGAGCTACCCAAGATACAAGTTAGCTAGGCTGAGCATCCAATGAAGAACCAGCAACAAAGTGTAACTTAGCACGGGAGGATGAGCCATACAACATCTTTCCTACCGAAATGCCATGGCTGGTCAAACAAATCTCAAAACCAAGGGAAAGCCTGAGTTTGTAAACATCGAAACTCACATACATTTTCTAAAGAAAGGAAAAAACATTCTGGATACACATAGCACCGCATCAGATGAACAAGGCATCAGCATAATTTTACTGTGCTTAGATTAAAAATCTGGCTGCTCTAGAACCCTTTAGAGATGCCATTAAGCCGTCCATTGTCCCCAATGGACCTGATGGCTGTCATTTTGTTTTCATAACAAGCATATGTCGGTTTTTCTGAGAATGACCAACGTGTGTATGGAAGCAGAGCCATTGAAAAAGCATAGTGACTCCAACGCAGCCTTTGACAAGAGCTGCTTTCAGACATAACTGGAGCTCCAGCAAACACACGCATGTCAAGATCGATTGTGAATAATAAATGATTCACTCATCAAACATTAAAGCTGGTTCTCGTTCATCAGTGGAGAAGGTGCTTGCTACACAGCAGCTACAATTTACCTCAGATAATCCCTGCGAAATATGCCGTGGAGAGCTGTGAAGTCATACACGCAAGACCACAAATGCAGAAGATGCCCCTACCGCAAGACCAGAAGAATGGGGGGAAAAAAAAAAAATAGCTTGAAGGAAAACCCTGTGGTACCGTACTGCATCTCCTGGGGGGTTTCAGCAGAGCTCATACCTGGTACACTCTCCAGAGGTGGACCTCAGACCTTCATGTGCAGTCATTCGTGGTTTAGTGAAGTCCCTGAGGTCATAGGTAAGGTAGGAGTGAGTCCTAGAGTCTTATTATGTCTCAATCACAAGCTGCAGTTGATTTGAAATCTGTCCACACAACATGGAAAACTGAAGTGTCTGTTGAATAAAATCATGTTCCACCTTTTTTTCGTACCTGGCTTAACAAGGATAACCAATCATGGATGTCCACCTGAGGCCCAGGCCTAGATTAGGAGAGGACCTGGCATGGGATCTGTCAATCATAAGGCACAAAAATGATGTACAATTTGGAAATGCCATTTCACAGAACGTCATGTTTGTGGACAGCGGGACAAAACCAGAGAGCCCTGCACGGCAACACTGTGTGGAGCCAGGAGAACATGCAAACGTCACGGTCCCAACATTTTAGTCAAATCTATACAGTAGATATCTGCATCTGGGCAGCTAATCTCGCCCTTACTCTACATCCTGCCAGTTCTCCATGGGAACTTGCCATTTAAAACAGAAATGTAAAAATAAGCAGATGACAGCAGACCAGAACTGAAAAGAGCAGACCCACCTTGGAATTAACCTCGGGCTCTCGGCTCTTCACAACAAGAGCGCTATCAACGTAGGACTTATGATTTGCACTCTGCTTTTATTGGAAATCTTCTCCGCAGCTGTCCGGGCCTAGCTATCACCCCATTAGCGGGCCTGATTAAGGTGGCATTAACGGAATGCGTATAGCAAACATGGGAGCCGCATATCAGTGTGCGTCAGCAGGACAGGGGCTGACGAGCAGCAGAAAATGACACCCCCGTCATTCCAAGGCGCTACACAGACATAGAAGGTCAAGGAATATCTCACCAACGGCAGCCCAGTGCATAGCGGAGAGGCACATGGTGCTGTGGTACCCTTGAGTGAAACTACTCCACGATGAAAGAAGAATGGTTCTATTAATGGGTAAAAATCACAAGTCATTTCAGAGAAAAACGTCACAGTAGAGACTATAAATATCGTAGTGACGTACTTTGGTGACTTTATGCAAAAGTGGAAACGCAGCCCATCTCACTTCTGCCATTCACATGTTCTGGTGTTAAAGGAGAAAACGATGTGCCAAAAAAACGGCAAAAATGGGCCTCTGAAGGTGGACAGATCTGCAGCGACCCAAATGGAGCGTCGAATCGCAGTTAGAATAAGCCACTGAGCAGTAATGTGAAAGATGTTTTCCGTAACATTCTGACAAAAGTCAAAATGACAGACACCACAGTCAACATTCAGAAGAACTATTAGACACCTCTTGTGAGACCTCTGGTCTTACACCTATTCTGGCACGTGAAGCTAACCACTTCATACATACGCAGCTGTATGCCTATCTAGAGGCATTCATTACAGTGATTAGAAGAACATCTCTCCGTGACACCAACTTTTCCTGCAATGCGTCTTTATCTCAAACTGGAGAAAGGAACTGCTCTCTGACTGGTCACAAGGCCAGTTGTCTACTTAAAGGGTAACACTTAAAGTCTTTAAAGGACAATTACAGATAAGCAAGCAGAATTAAATACTAAAACTGTGCATTTATTTTGTATCAAGGAACACTTTCTATATTATTTATTATATATATTGATTTATTACATATTTTACTTCAAAGGAGCTCTTTCTAAAATCTGTATTACACGAATGGTGAACCCTCTGCTGTCTGATTGGCTCTCGCTGAGTGAGTCAGCAGAGCATTGTGCAAGCAGACCTGCCGAACCACAGAATTAGAGGGTCACACTACAAAACAAAAACCCCCGACTGGCCAGGCTGGCCAGAGCCCAAATCAGAAGTGATAAGAATGAGAGAAGCATCACTAGATTAGAGATGGAAAAGTAAACCCAGAGAGAGAGTCCCTGCACATTGGCGTCATCATGCATGCCAGAACTGACGCAGGTCTGAATGCCCACAGATACTCATGAACAGGTCAACCTTTAGACGTGGTGGTGGATCTCAAGGGGATTTAGCAATGGAGCCAGAAGGTTAACAATAGTGTGATGGAAAAAAAGATCAAAACTCTGCAGGGATGACGCTGAGGATCTAAAAACAATCTCTGGGTATGGTATTCTCTCTAAAGTCTACCCCGCAGAGATTAAACAGAGGAGCTTGAGGAGAACTTGAGCAGTTTCAACAGGACCTTGACTCAGTGGACTGCAGGTCACTGAATGAAAGAGTATCCTTACCTTTTCATATACGAGTAAGAAATACTGATCAATTTTTTTTTTTTCCTTTTTTAAAATAATGTGTACATTGTTTTGTTTGTGCTTTGGCAAAATAGGTTAATGGGGATTATGTGAAAATCAGATTGTGTGTAAAAAATAAAATATGAATGGTGTGTATTTTCTTTCCTACCACAATATTCATTCTGCCATTTACTGAAGTGAAATTACTGGCGTTCTCTAGAGCAAAGACTAGTTCATCCCAAGACCTGTGGTTTGGCAATCTACTGGTTTGGAGAACTGTTTAAAAATACGGATGACCAATATACCATTTCAGTTTTGCATCTGCTAACATTTCCTGTCCCTGACATTTACAAAAAACAAAGAGTTTTGGTTTGGTTGGCAATGTCAACAGCAGCTGTATCTGTACATCTCTCAGCAGCCAAGTCTCATACTGCTCCTGGAGTTCTTCGAAAATAAAAATGTCAATAATCACACGTTTTAATGTCACAAACAGAACCCTCCTATAAGGAGAGAAATACATCATACAGTTTCTGTGGGAAATAATAAATATTTGAAGCCTATATGACATCCCTATCACCAGAAAAGTTGCAATAATGACCTACAGGACTTATCAACCATCCATCTTCTAACCACCGCTGGGGCCCAGGAGCTCATCCCAAGCAGCAGAGGGCACTAGGCTGAATGGGTGCCAAGCCATCGCAGGATTCATATACAAGAATAAAGAAATGCCATATAGCCTGTCTTCAGACATGCATGCGACAAGAAGTACATGGAGACTCCACACACAGAAAGGGGGTGGGATTCGAACCCTTGTCCCTGAAGGTATGAGGGGACAGTGCCCACATTGCACCATAGTGCCAAAATGCAGTTAGCATGCTTTGATTAGCAGTTAAATCAGGTCATTAAACAAAAGCTACACATACAATGCCATAATGTGGGCATAATGCTGATGTTTAGAGCTGCCTTCACAGCAGTCCACTTGAAATAGAAGACGTTCGCTCTGTAAGGTGTCTGTTTATGTCTGTTTCACTTGACACACGCAGAGTACATCTGCATTCCTGATCACCTCTTTTGCTGGGATATGCAGGAAAATACCTGGCTGCTAAGATAGCTGAGACATAGGAAGTTTGAAATGTTAACGCAGTGTCTAATAAGACTAGTTTCTCTATACCTAATGACCAAGGATAAGTACAGTGTCCTGTCATTTAGATAGGCTGGCTCTGGTTGTAATGCCATAAAACTCCAGGTCTGAACATGAGGGAATTTTCCTCACTGAATCATTAAAAGTGGTTCTATAAATCAAATCTTTTGAAAGACACACCAGTCATGTCTTTGGGTTTAATGTCTATCTCACGTTCCTCCACTAACATTTTTTCCCAAAACTTCTGGCAAATTTTGAAACCTTTAATATGAATAAATTACAGAAGAGATCACAGACTCCATTGCTCATTGTCTTGCAGGAGAAAATTTAGTTTAGAATGTCTCCACAGAACGATGGAGGCAGGCTGAAATATTAAGCAGTTCATAGTTTGTTCCAAACAGTAAGGATATGCATAAAGCAGCTGCACCAAGAGGGAAGCATTTCTTATGGCACCTTGTGTAACATCCAGGTTGTTTAACCACCCTCTAAAAGGGCAAACCAGATCGTGCTGAAACCATCTGTCTCTCCATGCTGACAAATCGACTGTTTTTAACTCACAGCACCCCGACCGCTATAACAAAGGAAGCAGAACTCAAACGGCTATTCCTGAGAAGATTAAAACAAGCAAGATGGATAACATGATAACAGGAATCTCATAGACACATTATGGCACCATTGTTTAAACTTGCAGCACAAGGGAGAGTCATCAGAAGTCAGTGAAAGAAAAGCCTTGAAAGGCAGCATTGCCATTTAATAAGATTAGATGAGACTACGCAGGCTTCCAATGTGGGAATCAGGAACAGCTTGTACCGACTGGAATTCCAACAGCAACATGTGTTTATTCAGCTAACAAGAGGTCAAGAGTCAAAGGGCACGATCGCTCTAATCAAACTAATATCGCCATACAGCATATTCATACTTTTGAAAGGTGATGCTCATGACAGGGTGACTGCAGACTTCTACAAGACCATGTCACCCAATAATTACTGGACATTCTGATTACCCAGAGAAACTACAGTACGCTGTTTATTCTATATAAATTATTTTGACAGCAAGGTGGCGGCAGAAATTACTTGGAAGGTAATTAATGACATAATTAATTGGGCCCACATCATGCCCTCTAATTTGCTCATTACAATAGAACCCAGTGAACAGTTGTAAAACTGATCATCAGGCAAATTAGTCACAGCCTATCAAAGGAAACCACCCAAACTTGCCTTCACTGGCACTCAGTTGGTTAGCTTGGCAGCTGCTAATTACCCTGGCACCAAGGAGAAGATGCCAGTTGTAGTGACATGGGCACGACCGGCACTAGACACAACGGTTCATTGTACAATAGGCAGCTGTAGACAATGGGAAAGGAATGCAGAGTAGCTTAAGAACACAATATCAAATTTGCCTTAGAAAGTGCAACTCCTTTGTAAATGAGATTCATATGGTTACTTTATAAAATAAATTGTCTTATGAAAATGACATATTTTATTCACAACGTTTTCTTATGTAGTGGGCAGACAGAATTTCATGTATCAATTTGAGGATGCCAAAGCATTTAATTAAACAGTTGGTATGGGAACAGCACGGAATACGTGTTCGCCTTTTATATTTAGAGAAGTGGTTTACCAAGACTAGTACATCTGCATGCCTGCAACACTGACCAGGATAGGTGCTTGGAAGATGGATGGATGGAAATGTTTTCTCTGAGTGAAAAGCTCAATGAGCTTATCAGCCGGGTATAATGTGGTCTGACAGCCAGCCTCATGAGAAAGCGGCCAACCATCACGGATAGTCACTGCTGCTGTTTTATCCATGACTTAATTTCAGCCCGCACTCTCCCACACAGGTCCCCTTTAGTGCCTTTGGCTGTCTGGCCAGAAATCAGCAAGTACAGTGTCTGGATCTAAAGACTGAAGTCTCAGTCAGTTCAAAAACAATTCCACAACACTAATTCACGATGGAGACGAGAATAGCAGACACATGATAGGTAACCTTAACTCTGGTATGCTATATATCCTTTTGGATGATTAAGAAAACATTACTTGATCTTATTTTAAAACACGCTTTTTAGTATTCATCGTGTGGTAAACCTCAACTAGATATCATATAACTATTTTTTGTGCAAGTGACTGGAGATGTCCTCGAGGTAACTATAGAATTGCCTCATCATAGCCTTCCGTGGGTGCTTGCTGCATGATTCATTCATAAAGTTCTGCCAGTTATACATAGTTTAAGTGACTGAAAATGACCTCATCTGTCTTCAGTATTAAACCACATTCAAATATGTCTGATCACACTAGGCAGTAAATTTATTCACTTGCCATCATTCACCTTCCACTGGTAAGAAGTCGGCAGACAATGAAGCTTTAAAATTTCTGAATACTACATGTACATACTATGTACACCTAAGAGCAAAGAAGATAGAAATTCATTGGCCAATTTTAATTGTCGGGACCTTCCTTCAGTATGCAACGTGATGCCAGTATTTGAAGAGAGCAAACCTTGAAATATTCACCACGGTTATTCTGTGGTTTACCAAGAGGTATTACATCCTACACACAGTTATCAATTCAGCAGTAAAAAAAAAAAGACTGATCTTTGAAAACATCACAAAATAATCAGCCAATCAGGTCTTGTGTTACTACTGCTAGGGCCAGAAAAACAAAAATACTCAGTGAAATCTGTCATATTAGTGCCAACTGTGACTAGTTATACCAATCGTGTCATTACGTTGAGGTTTTACCCTAGTGTTTGTTGTTGTTTGGACTAACTGTCCACTAACTGCTTCGGATCCATCCCAGTGGCTGGATCTGTCCCACCATCAGAAAAGATGCAAGGAGACCAGGACACACAAATGTACAGCACCTTCAAACGTTCCAGATATTTCCACCACAATGTTGCAGGTAGCATCAACGTTTTTCCTTTAATCAGACACACGACGGCAATGCACTGGAGGGAAGACGGACAGTTGGCGACTGTACAGGAAGGAAGAAAGCGAGCTTACATCATCTCTCTGAGATCCCCAGCAGGGCAGAGCTACCTTCAGCTGGCAGATCTGGGAGAAAAAGCCAAGGACACAGAGGTGTGTGGCTGATGTTCATCACTTTGAAAAGAGAACATGTTCTAGGACCTTGCAACACTTCCAAGATCACCGTATCCGACAGAGCCGGTGCCTGGAGCTCTTTCGTTTCTCCCCTGCCGAACCCCACGTCTGCCTCTCCTCCCACTTGGTGAGTCTTTGCCCATCTATTGCTGGCTGCCTGGCACCACTCTCACTGTTTACATCCCCCTGTCCCTCCACAGATGCCTGCCAGCAAACTCCCAGGAGTAGCATAAAAATGAAAACCCTTTACCAGAACAAAACACACAGCCACAAGGAAGTCTTGCAACCTTCTGTTCCCGTCTGCATCAGAAAGACCCTGATCATAAAGCAGCCCTGCTTAAGTGAGCCCTAAGATGAGTACGTGTTGGATAATAAAATAAATAAATAAATGCTTCCTTGAAAACTAAAACATCACCAGCCACTGTTGACCATAAATGTTAAAAAATGGTCTTGAATGTTGGAAGAATGTCTTTTTACTTCCCCTCGTCCAAAATGCTATTTCTGGGCCAGCGGAGGTTTGGGACCTCTATTCACCAATGTAGTACAACACCCCAACATACTCTGAGTTAGGTGGGATGCAACGCTGTCTCCAGCTGGGCAGATTTTTGGGCAAACTCCACCCCAACCGTGCCAGGAGGTCCATGGGAGCCTCGAAACGCAGACAGCACACTCTCTGTTCAGTGACCCAGCACCGAAAACGTGGCAGAACGCCCCCCCCCCCCCCAGGTCTGAAACTGTACCATGAGCAGAAAGCGATGGGGGAGGGAATGTGAGGGAGTGGGGGGTTCACAGACATGGAGGAGGCTTACACTGCTACACTCATTTCTCACACTAGGGAGACACTAACTGAAAAATAATTCTGTTTTTCCAGAGGCAAAGGAAAAAAAAAAAAAACTAATTTCAGCTAACAAAAACATTCAAAGGTGGCTTTCATGTGACTGAGTTTTTTTTTTCCTTTCTCCATTTCTTGTCATAAGCATTAAATGGAAAAAGATAATCAAAGAATCTGAGATCGCCACATTAAATGTCATGGATTTTTGCTAAAAAAAAAGCGAGTTTATAGAAGAGACTACTAATTCTGGTGTGTTTTTTAGCCTTTAAATTACGTAAAAGAATCAATACTTTATTGAAGCCGCATGTTTTGCCTGCTGATTTTTTTGCAGGGCATTAAAAAAAGTACACATGGAGAACAGTAAGAACATTACTTGTTCCAGGTGGTTATCAGAATGGAGCCCGTGGTCTTCAAATTCCAAATTACAATGGGGGCGTCAAAGAAAATTTTCACGATGGCTTCTGGTCCATGGTGCCTCCTGCTTCATGCTCTGTGCTTCCAGGGAGACTCCAGGCTCATGTTGACCCTGTTTTAGAAAAGAAATGAATAAAAAGATAGATGGGTGAAATGTTTGATGCAAAAACACCTTTTAAAATAGCTAAGTACTATGAAAACAATTGACTTCCTTCAAAGTGTTTTTGTTCGAGAGCAACAATGCATGCAGACTTACCATGCACTGACACGTTAATAATTAACCAGTTTAATTAAGAAGTTCCACTCCATGTCCCTGAAAACATGGTTGTAGTGGTAATAACAATGTCAGAGCGTTATTCGCAAGAGGACAGCATGCGAGTTTAAGTGAAGAAAAAGCTAAACTTTCTAGACGAGGAAGAGGAAAATCAGTTTGAAACTCTACCTTGTGAATCTCCAATCAATTTCTTAATTTGGATGAATATGAAAGACAGCCTCCTGATCACACCAAACTTATCTGCTCGACACCAGCTTTGATTCGGCTATCGTTTGCCAGCATTGGCACCTGTGGATTGGTGCTTGCAGTGTGGCCAACATGGATCCAGCTGTCATCCACCCTGGTGCCCTTAGCCATTACTAGTGACAGAACACGAGGTGGGCTTTGCATGTCACTTCAAACTTATAGCCAGACTTTATCTGTGATATCTGAAACTGATCAGCCTATCAGGTCTTGTGTTACTAATGCTAGGAATAATCTATCATTAGTATGAAGAGTCAAATAAGAGTTCCTCGTTAGCTGAGCTGTCAATCTGGCCACAGTGAACAGACTTTACAATGCTGTCACTACACAGAACTCCATCAACCATGTGAAGTAACCTCCAGACCGTCAGCTAAATAAATTAAGTGTTTAAAAGATATAAAGTATGAGCTCAAATGTGTTTCTGCATACACTGGGCAGAAGAACAGCCAGTTGGAATGAACATTAAGCCCCTCTCGTGAGGATCGGTGTGTCTCACGGAAAAGGACCAAGAGACGACCTTAACCACAGCTGACAACAGAAGACATGAAATAAGAGTTAAGGTTTTGGCTGAAAAAATATTCAGAATCTAGGGGTCAAAAAATGAAGAATTCCTAACAGGCTATAATTTTTACATCCAATATGAACAGAAAATACTACTGATGTGACAAAGGAAGCTACAAAACTTGTGATTGGTGGGAGTATCCTGAACTAACTGAACAACATTAGCGTTAAACGAGGCATCAAAACTCATGGGGGTGGGAGTATCGCAGGTTTTGAGGCCTCATTTCTTCCAGCACTAGAAAATACAGCTGTAAAGCTGCTCCGATTCCCCGCGGCAGGATGAAAGAAACAGTCTTCTTTTATCATTCTTCCCATGGAAAGTTTAATATATTTTCCCCCAAATTTCACCTAACAGGTCCAGCAGTAACTGCTCTGCTCCTTTTCTTTATTAGTTTTTGGTAATTCAGTATCATTTCCACCAAACACAGTGCCATGTATTTATGAGCAGGCGTGAGAAAGGGCAGCCTTTCGACTGGGACCTCGCCATTAGGCACAAAAGGAAGTTTACCAAGCCAAATAAACCCCTGAATAGCCTGCTGGATAATCATGGAGGATTTAAACAAGAGCAGAGCACAACATTCTAACTCGTATGCCAGGGAGATCCATGGATGGAAAGGTGGCTGAACATTTGGGAAGAGGACTGAAAGAAGATAATCCAAGCTTAATGTCATCTGCTCCTGATACATGCATCAGCTCTGTGTTTAGGAGTAATTAGAAAATAAAAAACAGCCTTTTCCAGGTCAGCTTCATAGGGATAAATAGCCTTATATAATGTTCAAAGTCTTCTATAAAACAAGTGACCTGGAACAATATATCTCTTCTATATGCAGTGTTTTAACCCTCAAGAATCAGGTGATGCCATATTATTCCAGGCTACGTTTCAGGGACAGAAGACACAAGCGAAAGCCTTCAGCGTGCGAACAGTGAATTTGTCTCAAGTCCCAGAAGCAGCTTGCCAAACTCAGAACGGTGCATGGCGAACTGGTCCAAGAACCAGGCTAGCCTTTGGGACCCTTCTGAAGCTTGGCACATGATTTTTGGATTCTTGCAGCAACTCGAACACACAAACAAAGAACAGGTTTCCTCCCTCCCCCCTCTCATATTCGTCCCCCAAAAATCTTCTGACTGTGATGTTTTACATGATTTTCCACTTGTTATACGGGCATGTAACTTCTCCAGAAACAATGTCACGTCTCCAATAGGAACGTTCCGCGGATCAAAGAGGATGATCGACACACGCACGTAGAAAACAAAAAACACACTCTTCCTCTTTGCATATCGATCAAAACAGAAAACTCTTACAGAGTAGGGAGTCACCAGTGAGAAAAATCTCTTCAGAAAGAAGCCGGGAGATGTCCAGCTTTCTGCAAGTGTGTCACGGCACAAAGGGCAGTACAGAGCATTCCCCACTCTACACATTCACAGAAAATGTTCCGTGGGACTGCTGCACTCCTGTTCAATCCATTGTTTCTCGCTGTGTCAGAACCGGTCAGAGTCTGGGGCTAACTGAGGCCAGGACCGCCGTCAGACTACGCTTTCGCAGCTGCAGGTGAGGAGGTGGCATCGCAGTGCTCTGGCTTGCACTCCGTTGATGACGGCAGTTACGACACCATCCTGAGGCAGAAAACCACTACCAGATGGCACGCAAACATATGGTGTGAATTTCATGACCTCAGAGAACAGCGCCATTATGGAGGCAAAGGTATGTCTTCCCACACCCCCACTGCTTAACCCTGTAGTGTCCCCCTCACCTGTGGCCCCGTTGTCAGGACTGTCAGTGACCCCTGGAAGACCACCCCCCTTTAAAGCTGCCAGACGTATAGCCTGGTTCTCCTGAGGGACGAACATCTGCATCTCAGGGAAGATTCCCTACCCAAAGGTCCCATTAAAAACTGTCAACAAATGAAATGACCTTTTACTCCCATAGTGAAGGATAACAGATTTTGTGCTTGAGTGCAAAAACAGAAAAGCATGACATCACCACCCAACTCTAAGAGAAATTATGTCCGGGACTTCAAAAAGGAACCTTGTAACTATGAAAGAAAAAAAAAAAAAAAAAAAACACGTCATAGTCGTAAAGACTGGAACTCGACACTAAAAACGACTGGATGCATTAACCAGGCAATTTATTCCGACCTTACTGGAGAAAACCACAGTGTCCAGCAATGCTGATTTCTTTCTTTGTTCAGATTGCTGTACGGCCAGCCAACACGGGTGCTTTACTGCGTGCACTACCAACAGGTGTTGTGTTTTCCATTGTCAGAAAAAGAAGAAATATGATAAAGCTTTTGAGCCTTTAACCGCCTCGTCTTGTTCTGAGAGTGATATGTTTGCAGGTTGGCATTTTAGCACGTTTTGCCAATTATGAAAGCCACTGGCAGTCAAATGAAGAAGCAATACTGTGAAATGTATAAAAGTTTGTCTTTTTTGAAAGAACATACTGTTGAAATATGGTATGTACCAAACAGCCAATGCCTTGCTCATTTTTTTTCTCTTTCACGGGAGGGAGCATATTCTACAAACCTACACTGGATCAGCAGTTAAGAAAATGGATGGATGGAGGGAGAAAAAGTGACCTCACAGACTATCCCAACCTACATCCAGTTGGCTACACCTGAGGACAGTGCTCCTCACAAGACCAAATGTGAAGTTAGGTCTAGCTTAAGGCCTTACTCAGATAGTCTAGTCTCTGTGGCTTTGTGGTCCATAGGAGAAGAAAAGCAAGTCTCATTGGCAGCCAGCACCAAGTGCTAGGATACTCACCAGGCAAAGGCATTTCCTCCAGTGCTATGGTTCTAGGTGATCTGTTGGCTGTTCTTTGGCATACTGGGCAGTCCCCAGTGACTGACTGGGCTTCTGGAGAAAAATGTTCATTAGAACAAGCAACGTACATTTGTGTCGTCTGTCAGCTAAGTTTATGTAATTTGTAAATGCTGAAAAGCTCCAGGAAGATTCAGAGAGAAGGGAATCAACCAGCCTGAAGTACTAAAATCCCAGAAAAATGGTGGTTCTCCTTACTGAAGCTGGAACCCCACTCCACATTAAAAAAAAAAAACTGACGTGTTCAAACCACCATAACACAGCATTTATTATAGTTTTGATACTGAATTACATTACAATTTTTCAATTAACAATAAAGAGTAAATTAACCTGACTATAGTGATGTTGCCAGTGAATGGCATGCGTGTGTGTGTGTGTGTGTATATATATATATATATATATATATGCAAATACATCATGTGAACAGAGCGAAAAAAAATCCAGAAAGTGAGAAATAGACAAAGACAGGGAGGGAGAGAGAGAGCAGCAGCAAGTAGCAAGTGAGAATGATTTTACAATTCCTTAAAAATAACACCACACTATTGTTAAAATGCCTTGTGGCTAATTACATGTGGAGATTATTTTCATGAAATAACAATAAACACTATCTTTGATGTCCATAACTGTTACAATAAATGAATGTGTTACTGATTAGCAGCCCCTCTTCAGTGATCTGTTAGAAGATGGACCCCTCTGCTTCTTTGTGAGCCGCTCTCAGTTTAGAGTGTTGAGAGAGGATATTTACGAGCATCTGCCCAACAGTTCACATCAGAGCAGTCAAGGAGTGCCAGGAGGTCAGCTGACCTGACCCAGAAAAGAGGGCGGGATGACAGCAGGGCAGCCGTCTTTTTATTGGTCTGTTCACGTCCATCCATCATTGGCCTGCTAGCACTCACCTGCCCTAACAGCCCTTGGGTCAGTTCACATTGGCCTGGTTAGGCTGCAGAGTTATGAGCAATTCAGAAAATGACAATGTGGCACAAAAATCAAATTCATTTTCACCCGCAGTTACATACAAGAGCCAGCATTTAAGCAACAAACTTCCAAAACTTTATAAAGAAGTCATGCATCTATATTTATGAGATGTTGAATTCATATTTATTTTGAGCCGTATTTTTTTTTTCTGTATTATTTTAAATACAGACTTCATAGTCATATTGTGCAATTTCAGTGACAGTGATTCAGGTTTTAAAATATTAAATGTGAATATATAAAACTGCAAATGTAAAGCTAAGTATAGTGTTTAATGAAACAAACCAACGTTACCAGGGATGCAAGAGTGTATTTTTTTTTTTTTTAAGCACTAAGGACAGTAGGTACAAACATCGCTTTCTGCAAATTTATGACACTGTAAATAATGCAGCAACATTGCCGATCCATCTACACTATAACAAATATTGAATTTTCACATTGCTCCAACTGCAGGATTTCTGACATAAAATGTTTAAAGGACAGGGAGTAGCTCTGTAGCTGAGGGTTCGGCACCCATGCCCAGAAGGTTGCAGGTTTGAATCCCACAACCAGCAAAATGACCACATGATTGTTGGGCCCTTTAGAAAGGCCACTAAAAATGATGCTCCAGGGGTGTAGGACCAGTGACTGGCTCTGTGCCTGCGTATCCCATAGGAGAGTGAGACAGGATATGCAAAAAACCAAAAGAATGACTATGTACTCATACAAATGGCAAAACAAACGTATCAAACGTGAAGTAGCACAGCTGGACAGCTTACGCAAGACCCACTTAACCATGTGGACATAAAGAACAGGATGAGACATCACTGGGTGCCCAGGCTCAGAGGCAGGCTTGAGTCCTGCTATCACCCACACAGCAGAGAAATTGCAAGGCAGGGGTGCTAGAGACATCCCGGACATCAGAGGTGCATGGATGACGCCCAAGACCAATTTACTGGAATACAGAGCCAGGTATTTGGTAATCCTATAGGATGTTTTCAGGAGGACTGGGTAGCAGATACAGCAAAAAAGAAAGAACAAGAGAGAAGCAGCTTCAATGATTCAGTGAAAGGTCTACAGGAAAGAAAGGTCAAAACCCAAGGTCAAAGGGCAGGATCTTCACCCACTGTCTCATCAGACCTGGACAGAATGCTCAATGCCTGGTTTGGCTTTGGGGGTTAGCAAGCAATGCCAGAACTGGTACATAAATGTCAACACAGGTTGAGTAGGTTGATTCAATTCAATTTTATGTACAGTATATAGCACTTTTAACAAGGCACAGTCACAACGGCCTTTACAGAGGCCCTGGCCAAGGGCAACAGTGGCAAGGAATAAGTCCCTCAGGGTGATGAAGAAACCTTGGCAAGATGCAGCCTCAAGAAGGAGGCCCATCCTCCTCTGGCCAGCACTGGGTAGCTCATACAATGCAGAAGGATGTAAAACAGAGAGAGGGTGGAGATCATTCATGTAGAGGCTCACAAAATATCAAAATGACACAGCAGACATGATCGGTGTCAATGTGGGGGTGTTACACGGTACACCAAGACTACGGTATACCGCTGCTTTTTGTGTTGAGTTATGCTCAGCTTTAGAAATATTTCATGAAAAGTAAAAAAATAACTTCAGTACACAATTGGAACTTTAAATAAATGTTAAATTCATGTTCCAGGAAGAGGGAAATTTGATACATTAAATAGAGAGAAATAGTTTTGTTGTCCACCCACATTAGTTAGGCAATCTCTACAGGAAAGGCTGTAAATCACGTTTGATCATTGTGAAGCCATGAGTCCGATGAGCAGAACGCTCACATTCCAGTCGCCTTCATCCACAAGGCAGCAGCAGCTAATTGCTCACAGATAAGGCAGGACATCCTGTCACCCCCACAGGGCGTCGGTCAGAACGTATTTCCTCTGGATGACGCGTGTCTTCTGACTTCATGTACATGCTTTTGATCTTGGTGGACAT
>JAACJT020001102.1:3018-16395 GCA_009936485.2 Gymnarchus niloticus | reverse complement strand
TTTCATCAGTGCCACTGTCTCCAGCCCATATAACATAGCTGATCTCACTACCATCTTGTAGACCTTCCCTTTCACTCTTACTGGTACCTGTCTGTCACAGATCAGAATTCTGTGATGAGATTAACTGTGAGAAAATCAGCAAACACTGACAGTGGGACAGCTGGCTTATTCTCCAACCATTCAGCTCTCTTCCTCCCCTCTTCCCCCACACTTCCTAAGTGTTACCTGTGACGGAGGTGTTCAGACCGGTTGTTTTGCACTGTCTGAGCTACATAAGCACCTCCAAATTCAGCCAGTGGCCGTGAATCTGCTGCAGGGAATGTGGCACCAGAAGCCTTCTAACTGCAGACTTGTTACACTTTAGGTGACCGTCCTCTGCACCTTAGAGCCAAAGGAAGCAGCACATGTCCCACGCCGCAGTTCTACGCAGTAAAAACACTCGCACTTTACTTGGGGTAACCCAGCAGCTGGGGCAGAGCATGCAGCCTGAACCTGAAGCTTGGAAAGAGAGCGTTGATTTGAGGGAACCTACAGATTCTTTCGCAGGTGAATGGACGTGTGATCACAGAATCAGGAAGAGACGACACCGTCAAGTAGTGCAAGCTCTGTGTTTCATTCTTAGGGCTTATCACGAGAATGAAAATGTTCAAACGCTGGACAATAATTTTGCTAAAGCTAAACAATTTCTTTTCATAGAGTTTCGTATGAAAGAGCAAACTTGCTAAGTCTTGGTTTTACTTTATCAGTACGTTTATGTCGGTTAATTAGACACTTCGTCTGTCAGTGAGGCCGACATACGGAGGTGATCCCGTTCAGCGGAACGAGAGACGCACAAGCGCAGCACGGCCACTAGATGGAGCCAGATTCCTTCTCAGTTCGTATGTCCTATAGCGTTAAATTTAAAACAAGGAGTCTTAAAATAGTGGGTCTTTTATAAGACCGCAACGTGTTTCTTTTGGAAATGGGTCTTTGAATGGAGTGAGCGATTTGGAGAAGGAAAGAGTTTAGTGAAAATGAGTAACTGTCAAGTAAGTGACGCAACCCTCGTTCGAATGGCTGTTCATTATTTCCAGGACTTTGACAAGCCATGGTGTTCCAACACCTGTTTGTTCTGTGATTTAGGTACAGCCACCCGTAAGGGTTAATTATAAAAATGGGACAGATGAGGTGTCCGACTCTTTGGTGGGAGGCATTATTGTGCCTCGTCAATCACTGCCTGTTCTAACCAAATGATTAGCTAACAGGTCCAAATGTGTGCTGAGTGACCGTCGGCTTGGACCTTAATTTCCCTGACCGCTAATCAATTGGTGAATTGTTTAGGTTACATAAATTCCAAACTGCTGCCAGATGCATTTGCCAAAGCAGTGAATGGCAGTTATCAGCCCCCACCGCCACCCCCAAGTGGTGCTTTGTACAGACACTGGATTTGACCCATAAAACTATGTGTAGTTGGGGTGGGGGGAGTGGCCACAGCAGATTGAAGGTGGAGCAAAGGGGAGAGGCGTGGCTGGTGGCTTTGACACGAGATGGTGGAAGCTGCAGGACTCCATGGCAACACAGAACAGCTCCTGTGTCCACCCACGCAGGCACAAAGCCCTGGTGTGGTTGCTTCATTATCTCGCATATCCCCAGGCGATAGGATACTTCCACATACTGCATCTGTGTGCGTATGTTTTATAGAGGACGGTAATGTGTATGGACTTGCAAACTGCTTGTCACTTCCAAAACCAGCCTTGAAATGACGTAATCATTCTGTCTGTTGCTACGTTTTATATTTCTCTATAGATTTAAGGGTGTCCTGAGTGCTTGATCACCAAAAACATGGACTGCATCGAGTAAAATGTTCTCTGTGCTCATCCTGAATGTCTCCTGAAGTTCCACGCAAGGCCGTGGATCATGCCGACGTTACACACAAAACCGGACTTGCAAAGCTTCAGATTAATGCTTCCCTTTTTATACCTTGTGTTTAATAAGCGACTTATAAGCCCTTTATTGCATTTTTTTGAATCCTTCCCCTGTAAAGAAGAATCCTTACTTCTCCCATCTGATTAACGGCTTCGTCTCCTGCTGCACGTCTGTCAGATGTTCCTGAGAGGTGGTCCATAATGTTAGAGCAACTGGAGCTCAAGCTGCTCGCCTAGCTGTGCTTTGGACTCATGGCTGGGAGACGACAGAATTTAATTCTTGAGAATCCAACACCGTGTCCGCATCAGGTGTTTGCTCAAGCGTTATGCATCTTGCTGTATTTACACTTTTTTTTTTATTGAAGGTGGAATTTCGATAACTTGTTGGCACGATGGAGCTACCTGATGTTTGGAGCCAGAAGAACAATTTAAATGGATGTTGGTGCCAGAATGAAAGAGCCTGCTGGAGATTGCTGCAAGCTTCCACATGTTCCTCCACAGGCATTTTCACACTAATGCTGAGGACCTCTGAGGTCGTGTTTGACTTGGCTCTAGTCTTTACAGACTCCTCCACAGTTGGTTGTGGTCATGTTTGTGGTCGATTCGGGTGAAAATGGAGCTGAAGGTTGACATGGCTACAGGCTCCCTGACGATCGTTGAGAGGTGTGCTCGCACACACCAGGGATGTGCTGAGAAGCCATTTGAACTGCTGTGTTGACCAGGCTGACCTCAAGAGCAAAAGCTGCCTTAAATTCGCCAGTGAGACTGCATTGCCGTGCCAGTAAAGCGGATGATTTTTTGTATATGTTTTGTTTTTTAAAAAATGTTCAGATTCAATGGGAAAGATGCTTCGTATATCCACTGGAGCACATCACAGAAAGTCCAGTAGTAAAGGTCGATTTATCTCGGGTTTAAACGGTCGCATTTGTCAGGTGACCGCGGGCACCGGTCTACACTATTCTGTGTGCCTGCTGCTTTCCCTCATAGTCGCACTCACGTTGGTCCGGTTGACAGTTTTCCTCGGGTTTCCTCTGAGCTTAATGATGAGGGTTTTACCACCCCTGAGACGCCTTCGTTACCATGGTTCAACCAGGATTCACGCGTGGTTCTCACTGCAGCTCTGGTCATTCTACGACTTGCTATTTCATTTTTGAACCTACTTAATCCCTCTAATGCCGAAGATAATTCCCAGCCTTCCCTTCTGAAAGTGTTTAATTAATTTTTCGCCTCTCTGGGTTCCAGCTTGATTAATTCATATTGTATGCCATGTTGTTCCCCGGTGGACGTTGTCCAGGAGCCGGGCCTGACACTGTCACCCTCATGGTGACACAGACAAAAATGCCCTGTCATATGCAGCCCATTACATCCTCGTGTGTAGGGGACGTTAAAGCTTGCCGACGCATAGATTTTGTAATCTATTATTTTTAACACACCTGTTGCTGAAACGTTGTAGAAACGTTGAATAATACATCTCGGAACCTGTGTGTCACTCCGAGCTCTGGGGCCTCAACGATTGGCTCATTAGCAAATACAGCTGTGCGGCAAGCGATGCTGGTGCCGGTGGGGTCCTGTCCAGGAGGGTCCTGTGGACGGACCCTGCAAGTATCTGACAGGGCCACATGTCTGACCACCGTGGAAGCATCTCAGGAGTCGCTGTGCCACCAGACACGTTTAGATGAGAGCTTAGAAGTTTCATTCAAAATGGATTTTAGTTAACCGTGGATAATGAAGCAGCTGAATTGTTCATCTTGCCTTAGATGTGTTAATAAGCTCTGGAGTCTAGAGACATAGGTCACAATGTCCTCTGATGACAAATTCAGCCCAGTTTACATTATGATTTAATTTCAAGCTCTGGTGTTGTTCAGCGGACCCCAGACATTCAGGATTATGGAGGATTTAATTTCATAGTCGGGAACCACATGATGTACCTGATCACTCCTGTCCTTTGAACCCTCCTCAGGTGTGAGAAATGTGCAACGGCAATGATTCAGTTATCTGGGATGCTGGTTATTGGGGAGAATGTTCTTGTTGCATCTCCTCCTCTCATTTCCTACCCTCCTGCAGCAGAAATACTTCCAAATTCCTGATTTTGAAGGGTGTCCCAATACCGTAGGAGACGAGTGAAAGAAGCCAAACTTTCCTGGTGGAGGCGTGATGAAGGATAAACGTGCATCTTTCACGAGTCCGTCACAGAAGAGACTGACACCTGCACACAACTGTCATGAAGGATAATCACATGTGACTGTCATACCATCTTCATATAAGGAACCTGTACCTAGTAACACTGTATGATGTCCCAGTTCACCCATTTCTTTCTTCTCTACTAGTTTCCTCTTCTCGTCTCTTCCATAGACTTCAAACTTGTGGACAAGGAGACAAGGGGAGGAATCGAGTGGAGGAGATGAAATAGAGAATTGAGATCCAGCCTGTGTCTCCAAGAAGCTACCCTTGGGGGCATTTCTGGTTGGAGGAGTGATCCCATGGTGGGTGGGATTGCTTTGTCCTGCCAATCACTGCCTGGCTTAATCAATAAGATGACCAGTCATGAGCAGGTCTAACCAGCGCTAATGCTGTTCGTTTTAATGCTGTCATCTGTGTGAAGCATAGCAGCCAGGGGAAGTACAGGTTTCTGTTCTTGGTCTGCCCTATGGTCTTTTATCGCTCCCTCCTCTTCAAGGCCAGGAGCCCCAATGGCGGCCAGCTCCGCGCTCAGTCGAGCTGCCCTGGTGGCCGCGACTGGTGTTTCCCAGACACGCCACTGGAGCACTGGATAAACATGGATCATGTCACTGCAGGGAGCTGATAATCAGCACCAACAAGCAACCTGGCTGAAGAAGATTTCAGCTGTCACACGGCAGTAGGGAAATGTATATTTAAATGGTATTTACAGGGAAATTACACTCAAGGGTTCAGTCAGGCGGGTCCTTTCCAGCCAGCAACTCACACTCATGCCGCCGATCTGGTATGTTTGTGCAACAGACACGCAGATGGTGTAATGGGTTCAGCGAACGTGTCAGCGAGGAGATGTACCTCAAGTGTACGCGCTTCTCCCCAGGCACTTGGCTTCCAAGGTCTTACACTCCTGCTCCTTCTCCTAACGGCTCCGGGGGGGGGGGGGGGCCCATCGACCCCCAGACTCTCTTTAACAACCGACCGGATTCCCATCAGCTACCTTTTGGGAATTTGGAGTGCGGTTCGGAATGCTGAATAAATGCTTCTCAGTCACCTTTAAATTGTGATCGCCCATCAGGTCGGACAACTCGAATCTTGTTGGGGAGGGCTTTCCTTTTTTTTTTTCTAAACTAAACCAGTGAAGATGAACTCAGATCACGTTCCCTCCCAGCTCTCCCATGCTTTTCGGAGCTAAAGCCCTTCAGATCGCTTGAGGGATGGCTGGAACGATGGAAGCCTTAATTTATGCATAGAATAACCAGCTTGACAGACTGCAGACTAGGTTAGCTGCTTCAGATAAAATAAGTCATGCTAAAGCAAATCAGTCAAGCCTGTTCCACAGAGGGAGCTGGTTTGGGTCAGCTGGGCACCCAGGAGAGAGTGTGAAGGTGTGACTGGAATCTTAGGAGCCAAGAGAGTTATATGTAGTCCTCCAAGTAGATCACTGATCAGTTTTATCTTTGAACAAAAGTCTGCAGCAGTGTGTATGCTAAGGTCCTGCATGCTTATTTCACCGCTTTTCTACCAGTGAATCTCCAAGCCGACAGGAGATCGGGAGCTGATTTACGTTATTCAGACAGCCTCAGGAAGTGGCGCGGCCAGCAGCCGCCTCGCCACTCATCTGTGGCGGCCTACATGGGCTCATCGTTCAGGCGTCTGATCTGCGGTGCTGACATGACACCAGCATACGCCCACCTTGCTGACGGAGCCAGAGGCAGAAAGGGTGAGGTGAAGGGGGAGGAAGATGAGGGGTGGTGCGGCAGCAGGAGACTTTAAGTTTAAAAATACCAGCAGTGTGGCAATGACAGATTGATTGACAGTTAGCTGGATTCTTCGTACTGCTCTAGGCTTTCACCACCCAGCTTTGTTCATCACTCACTTCTTCACCGCATCCCCTCCAAAAAGGCCTGCTACTGAAGCTTGGTGCTTGCCGTCACGTGACCGTGGGCCCGAATAGCCAGTTCCGTGACAGGCTCTGCTGTCTTAAGGGGCCTCACTGAGCATTTCTGTGAGCTTCCTAACACCACCTCAGACAGGTGAACATGGAAGGCGTAGGTCTCTTAGCCAGGCGCTCGCAGGAGCTTACCACTGCACTAGAATATCTGCTTGCTCTGATGAAAATGAGTCAGTCCAGGTTTAGTGAAATATTCACCTTCTTTGGGGCGCAGAGGCGACAGGAACTACTAGGTGACGGTGTGTAGGGCATCAGAAGAGACATTCAGTTGGCCTGACTCACACTTGTCTTGTCACATCTCTGGTACTAGGTGGCTGCCCCCAAGGCAGTATGTCTTTCTCCTGAAAGACCACTGCCCTGCATCCTGCTGTCAGAACCCAGCCCTACAAGCGAAAATCAAACTGCCATCTTCCTTAGGCCTTTGTGACCGTGTGACAGTGGTATGTTGAGTGGGACATCCTGTTCTGTTTACATGACAGTCCAGCTCAAGCTGAACTGGCCTGATGACTCTATCATATGCTGGGCCCCAGCGAGTCTCCGAGAGAGGCTGGGAGCTTCTCTGGTACGACACTGGGGTAGTTTAGACAGAGAGAGAGACAGAGGGGCTACAGCGATACAACATCGTCACCCCAGACCCGTGGCTGCTTGTTTTTTTTTTTTTTTTTTTTTACCTAACAGAAATTTTATCTGAACAGACTCCAAGTTTTATCCATTTTTCAGTTTCTTTCTGACTTGTGCATGGCCCCGACTTTCTGATTTAAAAAAAAAAAGTCAAGCTCCATCATCACCATGCCAACTGCTGTCCTGACAACAGAGTAAGCCACTGTAGGGGTTTCTTCCAGAAATGCATAGGGGCCTCCAGGTAAAGCAGGATGAGACGGCAGCATTGCAGCAAATTGAGATCTCGGCTTGACACCATCCCGCTCCAACATGCTGTACTGCTAATAAAACCAGACCTCTGCATACCGAGGTTCCGTTTGCATCACATTTTAATGGCGTTGCTCAGCGATGTGTTCTTCATTATTAGAAGAGAGTGACAAGCTCAAATAGGTCTGCTACATGGGTTTGCTAGGTTCCTGGTGAGCACCGGGGTCAGCCTCAGCATGGGGAACGGGGGCAGGCCTCGAGAGGGAAGGGGGCACACTTTGAGGGGGTGGGGGGCACACGTCGAACGGGACGAGGCCAGGTTTCGAGGGGGATGGGGGCAGGCCTCGAGGGGAAAAGGGGGCACGTCTCAAGGGGGATGGGGGCAGGCCTCGAGGGGAAAAGGGGTCACGTCTCAAGGGGGATGGGGGCAGTCCTTCTATGGCACATCTCTCCATTGGTCTCTCTGTGGAGTCAAAATGTTTTTTTTTTTCCTTTTGCCCTCACAAAACGCGGTTTTGGTAGTCATTACGTAGTCATCATTATTCCTTAGCTGGGCTTCAGTGATGAAGGCAGCATTATGATGATAATTATCGTAGCTCCGTGTGGCATTTCAAAATAAGTGTTTAAAACTTATCCATTTCTTGGTACATCATTTAGCCGTCGTCAGTGGACCATGGGGGCCGGGGGGGCTGCTGTGTTTGATTCCCTTCCCCCCGGATGAACATGCCGTAAACAGTACTGTCCCCTCTAACACTCACTGTTGGCTTCATGCTCTGTTCATGGGAGGCAGCCTTTTTCAGTGTTAGCTCCAACTTACCGTATGCCATAGTTACCGTTAATTGTAGCCCTAATTATACATCCCTGTGTTTTGCTGCATTTATTTATTTCTTTATTCCACAAGTGCTGTGGTTTTGTCCTGAAGCTAAAAAGCTTCAGTTGAAGTCCCTTCTCCAGAACAGCGACAACGTCGAATGGGGTTCAGGTGTCTCGTCGGTCATGTGATAAGCGGTGTCGGGCAGGTTATGACATCTGTCAGTAGCCAGGCTCGTACACTTTACATTTAGAGAGCCACGGGGGGCCGCGCCATTCCCATCTGTAACCAGGCAACTACGTGCCAACCGAGCTCTAAAATTAGGGTTGAAGTCACGTCATGGAAAAGAAAGAAGACACACACACACACACACACACACACACATACAAAAATATAGCTGCTCAACCAGAAGGGCGATATGCACGTGTGTGGAGGAGCGTTCCTGTGGGAAGCCCAGGTCTGCTTTTAGATTTAGGGTGAAATTTTGCATTTGTGTGCTGCCCACTGCATTGATGGGGAAAGGCCATTTTATTATGGGCTGTATGGGCTGCTTTGAAGGAAGCTGACTGGGTTTTGGCTCCCATGCCGGATTTCAGCTCAAGGAACAAACATGTTCTTGACCTCACTTCTGTGTAAATAGTGGTGGCAGAAGCAGACACCCTGACCTCCGCATTGATTGCTTAGGCGTCTGCCTGTCATGGACTGAAATAATTGCCACTGACCCAGGGGATTGTGGGGAAACGAGTGAAGGCAGCCCTGGTATGATGGTTAAATGTCCAGCCTGTCATTCTGGACTGCATTGTGGTCAGATGATGTTGACTTGTACCTAAGCACGTCACAGCACAGATGACAGGGGTCTGAAGAAGATGGAGCTGATCCTCCACCCCTTTACCCCAGTGCTTTACACCCCGTTATCCCCGGTAACTTCAGCCATCATTCATGATTTACATACATTTATTGAGCAGACGTTTTTGTCCGAAGGTGAGACCACAGGGTCCACCAGTATCTCGCACCCCGGGAACTGTTGGGGTTAAAGGTTTTGGACTTCTCTGCTGGCTATGAGATTCATACCCATGACCTTATGGTCACAGACACAGATAACCACACACAAGAGCAGAGCCTGGCGGCTGTCAGATCAGAGGGACCCTTCCGTCCTGCTAGAGGAGAAAATTGCCCAGTAAAGGAACAATAGAAATGAATAGAGATGCCCCAGGATGGGGGGGGGGTGAAACTGCTGGAGGGACTGTGATGGAAATCGCTGCCCTTTGCTGGTAGGTCACTCTTTTGTCAGAGGCCGACCACCAAAATCGATGGCCTTCGATGGGCAGGCGTGACAATGGGCCTCGGCGGCCCTCGCCCAAGCGGCTATCGATCCCTCAGCTGGGACTCCGTTGCCTTTCCAGGCCACCAGTCGCTCTGACCTTTCAACAGCCCGGTTCAGCAGGGGGAGCGGAGGGTCGCTCTTCTTCGCCTGACTGCCATTGTTATTACAGTTTACTCACCCACAACTGCAGGAAATGCGAAGAGCTCCTGCGGTTTAGGAACCAGCAGCGAGGCCAAAAGGTTGTTGGTTCAGATCCATGGGGAACGGGCTTGAGTTTGGTGAGAAATTTCCACTGGTTCTGGACACACTACTAGGAAACAGGCTAAAGGTGTAAACGGTATAAACTTTAAAGCTCTGTGATTTATATCATGGGCACTCATTTGTTAATTTGTGTAATTAGTGTAAGGGTGTTGCTTGGAAGCCTGTTGGAGTTGGTAGGCTTTGAGATCCAGCGTTGATAGCCATCGTTATGTCGGGGGGGGTGGAGCACTGAAAGGGCAGCTGAGAGCCCCCCCATTCCCACAGCCTGCTGGGGGCTGGGTTGGCCTCCAGCTCCGCAACTTGTTTCCTGTTTGGAGGCATGCATCATTCACGCACTTAATTAAGGAGCTCTCATTAAACTTCCATAACAAATTTAAATAACACTTGTACATATTTACAAATGAGCTGTGTCATAACTGTGTGTAAAAGATGTGTGAGAATTGAAAGTGAATGAAAGGGGTTTTGCGGATCTTGATCTCGAAGTGTCTGACTTCATGGGAGCCGCGTTTACAGCAGAGAGCTTTACGTCCATCACTACTCACCAGGAACTGCAGAGTTTTCACCCTTTTTGATGCTGGTAAACTATTTCTGTACCGGGTGTGGTCATTAACGTTCAACAGGTTAACTAAACAATTATGAACTGGGTGAAACTAAATGAAAAATTGTACAGGGCAGTTAAAATGTGCTCGTAGTTGTTTAGTCAAGTTTACTCTGGTGTAAGTGGGTGAGGTGTACTTAACCAGGTAGATGACTTGTCTGTTAACGTTCAAACTGCTGCACCAGGGCTGGAGATGGAGGCCTGAGACGCGCTTATGTAAGTGTGCAGGGAGTGTGCGTGTGTGTGTGCCTTTGTGTGCGCCTCTGATAAAAAATGGGAAAGATGGAGTGCAGATAAAAACGAGTGTATCGATTGGATTGGGAGAGCGCCGGACTCTCCTCTCCTCTCCTCCGCCGCTCAAGCGGGTTGGTTGGATATGGCAGAGATAAAGCGAGATTCCCACATGAGCCTCGGGGCCTGCAAGGCCGGCATGATTCGGCGCTGCTCCATTCTGTTCCAGCCCCCTCGTCTATTCTTTGTCACGGTTGGAGTTCGGAGCGGCTGAGTGTTCCTGAAGACAGGGAACGACCTCCTTTGGCAGCGGTCGCCGCTGGTGACGGGTTTTTCAGTCGCTAAGAATAACAGCCTATCAGCGACTGGGAGGAAAGGGAAGGGATGGTTCTCAGCCGCTACAGAGGCAGATTTGATGGGGAGGGGGGCTCGCCTTTGTTACCCATAGGGGAACAGAATGGCCAGATAGAACGGACAGTGAACCTGGCATTGTGATGCATTATAATGTAGGCTGGCAGGCAACATGATTTAGAAGATGAGGAGCCGCTGTCTCCTCACAGATACGAGGCTGGGAATCTGGCTGGATGATGAAAGAACCACAATGGCCCTCACTAGAGATCTGTATCATTTTACAGCTTCGGCCACAGTAGGGCTCTAGTGTTATTTAACATCGAAAAGCTTTTGTGACAGCTGATCGATGTGAGGAGCCGTCAATCAAACTCCAGGGATTCCCTTTGCCCCGCCCACGGCTGCCTGTGAGTGGACTCCATTCTGTTAAAACTGTAGCACATCCAGGGAGAACCAAAAGTTCTGGCGGTTTTGCCTGGTGCTTCTATTGAGGCGGGTGTTGAAATCGTGCTTAAGAGCAGAGCCCACCATGGGAAAAGAAGCCAGACAATCCAAACGGAGAGGGGATTGTGGGTGGGACAGATGTGCTGAGGAGAACTCGGCAGTACCCAATGAAACCTTGGTGCCAATTACAATGCCCTGGAGTGGGCTTGGGGTGGGGCTACAGTATGGTGGAGGCACAGGTAGGATTTCATGTTGTTAGGAATGCTGTCTTGGACACGGATTTAGGCTCACGCCTCCTCATCTCCAAAGGTGCCGTCTGTCTGCAGCCTGAACCTTAGTCAGAAACGTCCCGCTGGAACCTAAGCATTTAGATTGGCAGGAAGCAGCCAGTACGTTACCTGTGATCCTGGGGGCTGCTCTCACCAGCCGGGCCACTCACAATCAGATCATGACTGCCCAAAGAGGAAATGGGAATCAAACGAAAGGCTTTCCCACTCAAGGGAGCAGTCATTCATGTCATATCTCTGCCTTTCGTCCCGTCTCTCCTCGTCGCTGAATAAATCCAAAGTCTTTCTGCATTTTGCTCCTCTCTCTTCCCGCTAGATTTGCTGCATACTTGACCACTCGTCCTTCAGTGATCGTGTTTGGAGAGGGGGGTTTTTATGCAATGTTCAGTTGGCCACAGGTGGCTCACTCCAGGTGTTACCCCCTGCCAATCCTGGGTCATTTAGTAACATTTTAAGCCCAGGCATGTGAGACGCTCACCATGGGAGTGAGCCAGACTCGCTGCTGGTTGTCTTGCTAAGAGCAGACAAATGACTCCAGTTCAGCTGGTGATAAAAGGTGGTTTCGTAGGGAACCGTGAAGGCTGTAAACCCTGGGGGTTGCAACAAAGGGGCACCTCGAATAAACCTCCCTACTTCTGAACTCCCAGTGCCACCCCAGTTAATACAAAGCAGCCAATCACAGCAGTTCTTCATTGCAAAAAGGAACATTAATAAGAGGGAGTGACATCATATGAATGGCCCCTCCCCCGTTCACCATGGAGGTCTGGCTTGGGGAGTCGGTTAAATATTAACGTTGCCTTTTTTTCCTGAGCTTTTAGCTGCACAACAAAGTCGACAAATGTCTTCTGAGAGAGCAGATGATACATTTTTAATATCTGATCTTTTTTTCCGAATCTCTGTACCACATGGAATCTGTCGGCTCTTTAATCTCTGATATACGATGCATTTTTTGGCCTGGGAACATATTGCTGAAAATGGCAGCTTGTGCGGTTACCCAGAATCCCGTGCAGCTCAGGTTTCCATGATCGTGCGTGGCACACTTGGGCTGGCTGATGTGTCTTGACTAGTCACATGGTGTCCTGCTTGACCTTCTCACCCGGGCTTCATCAGCAGGCTGTCGGTGACCTGGGACTCATTGCTGAAAATCGTAAAGGAGCTCGGCACTCCTTTAGAGGTTGTCAGGTTGTTTGTATTGATTGTAAAAACTAGGTTTGTTTCCCATCACAAGCTAAAATGGAAATACTCAAGTGAATGTAAAGAAATACTGCTCATTTAAAATAATGTTACAATATCGTGTTGTGTGGATTTTTTGACATTTAGAATTGTGTGTGTGTACGTGTGTGTGTGCTGTCTGACAGGACTGATGATTGTCACTGGTTACATCCATCTCTGGGAGGCCATTCCCATAAGCATCAGGCATGTAACTGAACTGGCCTCCTCTCCCATTCCAGGGCAGCAAGACCCTCAAAGACCTCCTACCCCTCAGCCCCGTCCCTTCTGCCTCCCCACAGGAAGTGCTATTAATATATGAGATGAAAGGTGAGCGGTTTCAGGGCAGGGATTAATGAAAAGGTGGCGAATGTGTGAATAATTTAGGCCCATTTCCCTCGTTCATTACGGTCTGTTCTGAGTGGTAGAGAAGGCCCGGCAAATCAAACCTGCCACACCCCAAACTGTGAACCCCTCGCCCATATTGGGAACTGTGCCTCATTCTGTGCTTTCTGGGTACAACAGGCCAGTTATTGTGTTAAAGGTAACTTTTAGAAGGACTGCCCCCAACGCTGTATATTACTGTGTTGTATTTTCCTTCAGGTCCAGCGATCTCAGACCTCAATGCTCCGCTCCTGCTAGGTGAAAATCAGTCACCGTCCCACTCAGCATAGTCTTAATTGCTAGACTGCATCCACCTCACTTCAGGCTGTCATGCTAATTTGTCACACTGCAGGTGACAGGATCACATTCTGCTGGGTACCATGGCAACTGAGGTTGCATCGAGCAGGAAGTGGTGAATCACCTCTGATCACACTGTCTTTGGCTCTCCTTCATTACTCCATCATCACATGGACCTGCCACAGTTTTGGTGTAGTCAGGAAAGTGCCTGCTTTGGTACATTCCTCAGGTTTGGTACGTTCCGAGTGTTTGGTACCATTGCCTTGGTACATTCCTCAGGTTTGGT
>JAACJT020001101.1:0-16395 GCA_009936485.2 Gymnarchus niloticus | reverse complement strand
GAAATCCACCCTCCTCAATATCACTAGAGAAGATGGAGACTAGAAGAAATCCACCCTCCTCAATATCACTAGAGAAGGCTCCACAAAAATAAATGCTTGATACCTCTCCGTTTCCATAAACAGCTCCCTGTATTGTAACGTCGCACACCCCCTAGACGAGAAACATGGGAAATAAAAGAAGCTCCATGAATTTTTTTTGTTGTTGTTGCTCTTGTTTCAAGGAAGCACCTGCAACAAATTAGGTGAGAGGCTCCACTTTCGAGCTTTACTTTCATACCGGGACCCAGCAGACACACACCGAGACCGATGACACAACACGCGATTCCACATCCTTCGTCTTCTGTTTATTCACAGTTAGAAACATTTTCCACTGTTGTCTAGATCCTGTTCTATGCCCAAGAACTCTAGACCTGTCACTCAGTCTCAAGCAAGGGCAAGTTATATATGTGTCTTTATGTGCTCTTGATTATTACTCAATTATCAGACAGAAGTTCCAAGATAATCCTAGCAAAGGGACCTGAAGGCCCACTGAACTCACACCCCCCCAAGATCACCCCCTGTTCCTGAGGATGCCTCCTTTTCATAAATCCTCCCCAAATCCTTTATCACAAGTCCTTGCTGGCTAACGTACTTCTCAACATGCCTCGTGCAGCCGGATGCTGAAATACTTGAAGCACACAATCAAGGCAGGGCCCTGGATTGTACTGTTGGCTAAGGCTTTTCACCTGAATAGCTTTGGAAAAGAAAATAATCCATCAACACACTATATACGAGCTGTAAGCTTTGGAAAAAGGAATGTATCTAGGTACTGGTATGACTCTCCTCCTGCCAGGCCAGGGACCAGGTCCACGTGACACAAAAATGGGGAATTTACTTGGGGAAAGCAGCGGACATGAAAGACAGATGTTACGGCTTCAGCAAAGAGGAAGGGAAAGGAGAACATCAGGCCTACACATGGGGAAAAAGGTCAGGCATATGGATGGCCAAGAGACGAAACAACCACCTGACTCACACATCCTGGGAAAATCATAGCGATTAAAAAAAGCTGATTGCGGTGGGGCTCCGTCCAATCTACAAGTGGGATATGTTGTATACAAAAGCAGGAGACGCGTGCACATTTCTCGAGTCGCTTTTAGGGGGTTGTTGTAGCAAAAGCCAAGCAAACAATACGCAAAAGTATACGACTAAACCCACAGCAGTTGCTCGAGAGTATTCGGAAAGATGAGGACAATTTTCTTCATCATACCCAAAATGTCTCTGGACCGTTTTTATGCATTATTTGAACTGCATAAATGAGCATTCGTGGCTGAAGGATCAGATTCAAATTCTTATTGAATTTTCTTTATATAGCGCCTTTAACAAGAAGCACTGTCACAAAGCGCTGTACATAGTCCCACGAAAAGCAGCATAATAGTTTTCCACTGGTCAGGCAGCAGTGTAGCATTAACATGATATATGACACGAACCCCCCCTTCCCCAATTTCCTCACTACACCTCTCACCCTCGTTTGTTTTTCCGGCACCTTCACCTCTCCAGAGTTTCCCACCCCGGGTGCACCAGCACGTTCCTCTGAATGTTTCTCACACGCTTCTTTACCTGCTTCCTCTCGAGACGGGCCAGGCAAGTCCGAGTCAGCGGAATATCGAGCCGCTACTCCGTCACGAGGGATGACGCACAAAGATGATCAAACGCACACAAGGACACCCACGTGTAGATATCCCCGCACATAATGAAAAACACACACAAGTTCAAGCCGAGGCCGTGTCATTCTCAAATTGTTTCCAGGGGTTTGGAGGTACTGTAATTAGCACAATTAGCATATATTAACCTAACTGGCATCATTCTACCCCATAGGGTGGAGCGCTTGAAAAGTAGGTCAGGGTCTGTCTGATCACTGGAGAGCAGCTTCCTACTGACCAGTCCCTGGCCAATCAGGATTGGAGGAAGCACACAACACTTGTCCAATCAGCAGAAGGAGAGCTCATGCTGTTCCGACAAGGATGCTTGTGGGCAGTCTGGGTGTTACTATCCAGAACTGGAAATACCAGAAATGATCTGAAAACCCAGTTATGAAAAAAAGTTTCAATGACAGAGTTTCAGCTCCGTAAGAAGAAAACTAATGATGCCAGTTTCGAGGGTGAACCAAAGTTCCTTTGATCAGAAAAGCGTAGAGCTGAGTGATTCCTGAGGGAAAAGTTGTCAATGGAAATTACTACCAAGATGTACGTCAGTCTTTTGTTCCTATAAATTTCCATATCAGATCTTACTTTGCCAGTTTGACTACAAGAAAAATTTAAATTTTACAAAACAGACATGTGCTTTTGTAATGAACACCACTGATCCTCTAATGGCCATGGTTAAAGATTTTGAAATGATTATCTGGCCTGGGAAGTGCTTTGATGAAAGCCAGCACCAAAGCCAGGACATACTGTGAACCATGGGAACAAGGGTAGCGAATCTTGGCCTGCTGGCTAAACATAGAGCTCCACTAGTTAGCCAGTAAGCAGTCTAGCAAGCAAAAGGCAGGCTAAACATCTGCTAGTCAACAGAACACATCATCTAATTAATGACAGGCTTGGTGCTATTTCTGCATTTTCACAAGGATTTTTGACTCAAATACCATAGCTTACAGACTTTGCTGAGCTTGAGTCGATTTAAACAACCTGGCCATCGAAATGCTGGTTAACAAAAGTAGCCATAGAGAGATGCTGTGGACCCCATGGAGCTGCAGTTCAAGGCCCGTATGCAGCTGCAGAGACCCAATAGCTGGCCAGCCCCTTCAAATTAACATGGAATCATCAACATGACTTTAACCGGTATACCCCCTACCGCCCAATAACATGTGCAAGACATGTGTGAGTTAGGAGACCAAACAGAGCCATCTGACACAGGAATGGGAAGTAATGTGGACTTTATTTGGGTACAGGAGTGGAAATGAGTTTAACAAAGACAGCAGAGAGGAATGAAAACAAAGGACAGCTGTTATGGCTTCAGTGCAAGAGGAACATAACACACAGAAAAACAAAAAGGGTGTCGGATCCTAAGGAGGGCAGCAAGAGGATGGGTATGAGTGTTTAGGTCCAAGGTGAGGAGCCAATGAGATACGGGTAATGTAAATGAATAGGTTCGTCACCTGACACACCACACTTCATTTTACAACACACTAACGCAGCACCTCCACCCTGCCCATCACTACAAAAACACACCATCAACGTCTCAAAAACTCAGCTTAGCTAAGATGGTTCATTTTACAAAGTGTTCCAGATTCTCTGACAATTCCAAGCTTCTGTTAGTCCCTGGGTGTTTCAAAAGCTGTCCCCACACCAGGTGGCAAATTCTAATTTTTCCACACAATTTATATTGATGGAAAAATCCTTTCAGGACTGAAGCGAATCACATCATATTTGAAAGCTGAAAGATATGAAACTCTTAAGGTCTCTATTCAGTGTACGGTGAAGAACTGCGAGGTCAGAGCCTCCTCTTTGATTAGACCTCAAGGCACAACTTGGAAAAGACATCACTCCGGGTGCCCAGATCAAACTGGAAGTCTAATTAAGAAAACTCAGATCTAATCACATGCTTCTCTCTGCCCTTTTCAACAGGAGTCAGCTGTGCCAGAATCCAGTCTACAGTCTTGTAGTAGACTGATCTGGAACTACCCAGCCGGTAACCATGGAAACATTACCAGTGCCACAACCACACCCGAGATGTCATGGGTACCAATGTAAAGCGTCACAACTGCCGTCAGTCAGGCTCCTACTGCCGCAGGGACGAGGTATTTAAAAGCCCTGAAGAAGCCTACAGGAGAGAGGAATCTGAGAGATAGCAGGTGCAGACAACAGGTGCAGACAGCCGGCATGGAGACTGACCTGCCTGGCAGCTAAAGCAAGCTGACCACTGCAGACCCTGACTCTGCACTATCCATCCCTTTTAACATAGCAGGAAGCCTGGGACAATGCTGAGGGCTTGGCTGGATGTGGAAAAAAGGCAAAGGGTCTGCTCCTTAAAGGCCAGGCCTCTCGTGCCAAAAGTACACATCAAAGTGTGGACCAGGTAAACACATGACCTTACAAATCTGTCTCCATGGCAGCCATTAAGGACCAAACTGACTCGGCTTTCTCACACAAATATGTACATCGCCCCAAGTTTTATCCCGCCGGTGGACATCAGCTCGCTTCCCCTTATTAACAAGGACGTTGATGATACTTGCAGAGGTCATCAAACGTAAACGAGGAGCGGTTCTTGATGACCTTCCTCGGTAAACGACAAGAAAGGAACATGAACGGAGACTGACTACACAACAGCAGCGTACGGTCCACACGTGTCCGGTCTGGGCTCCCTGGACCGAAAGGCCAGAATCAGCAGACACCAGGGTTATTGGATGACTGGCTCTGCTGAGCCGTCCCTAGGGAGCGGAGGAGATGTGTGAGACACACGCTGCGTGTCATACTACTCCAAACTGTTGGGAGGCATAATGTTCTGGTGCATACAGCCTCAGGCTAATGTAGAATGGGCAAGGATTTCCCAGAGTTCCCTTAAATACCTACGAAATTTACCGTGTCAAGTACGTCAAACTGCGCTTCAGACGGCTGAGCCACACCTCAGGGGGCATGAGAAGTTTACACTTCTTCATCTTCAGGCTGAGGGACAGGGCCAACTCAGGACAAGAGCTCATCTCCCGGCTGGCACATCATGAATGTCAGCTGAGGCATGGGGCTTATGGAGGGGGCGAGCCAGCAAATGGCACAAGTCACACAAACACCCGTATGATTCTGGCGAACATAATTCACACATCTGTTTACAAACATCTGTAAGTTCGTAAATGTTGATGCAGAATTCCAGCCAACCGCTGGTCGAGGGCCCAGGTCTGCGCATGCAACACTGAAAACAAGTTGACAGAAAGGACAAAAAATGTAAACAAAGTCCTGGCTGTTCGGGAGAATTTCGGCACCAAGCAACATAGCCGTTCAGTTACTGGAGTAAAGAACCAAAAGCATCACAGGACCAAGGCTCAGTACTTGAGTAAAGTGCATAAACTGAATGGTCACTAAAATATGCAGTAACACCATAAGTGTAACGCTTAAAGGTTTAATATAAAGGCTGCTAGCATGCATGTTCATCCTAATGAGATGCTGGGACTGAAAAGTCTTTAGAACTCTGATGTGAGAAGCACGACCAGGGTTCTCCATGGTAACCTAATGATTGATGGAAAAAAGACGGGAACCATAATGTTCACACCAGAGACCCAAACAGAAAGCGAGTTTATGCCCTGGACCAGCACTGCTTGAGCTCCTGTTGTTTGGCGACCCTCACTCACCTCCACCCCCTAACCCAGCAGCCAGAGGTGGTTAATGATCTTCATGAAAATCCCATGCCGAGCTCAGAGGAACACCGCAAACTGATAGCTTTCTAGGAGTTCTAGCATGACTGCTGTCTGCTTACAGCTTGTAGACCAAAGCAAAGCAAAGCTTCTAGACCACAGAGAAGGTCCCCTGTGGTTTATAACTAAACAAATCCACCCAGTTAGTTACTTAAACTTATCAACACTTCTTCTGTATGGAGACGTTGAATCCCCCAGCCCTCTGGTGAAGGTCCTGGTCTTCTGAACACTAAGCCATCCCATTGCTACCACGTTTTGTTCACAAATTCCAACAAGAGCATCATGGGTGCACAGCATTTGACTTTTGCAAGGCTTAACCACATTTAAAGACAAAAGACGGACATGCATGATTCAGGTGAAGATGAATATTTTTTACGTGTAACCCATGGACAACCACTTTACAAAATCGGCTACATTGTCTTCTGGGGATAGATGGGAAAGAAGGTGGGGCACGACGAGGTGCCCACCTCAGCATGCCCTCGGGTTGGATAGAGGCCACACGTGCATTTGTGGGCAGCAAACCCCATTTCCCTGACCGCCTGGCCCCCGTGCAGCACCACCCGAAACCAGGCGGCTGGGGCAAGTGAAAGAGAGATTCTAAAAAAAGCTTGAAACGAGTTTCAGGAGAAACTCGCAGCAGGGGTCTCGGTAACCAGGCTGCAAAGAGCCAAATAAAAACACTGCAACCTTCGGTAAACAACATGGCAGCTAAATCGACTCCTCCTCTCTCTCCTAAACAAACCAGAGACTGACGGCAAACACAAAACTTTACTTTGTGCACAAAATGACCTGGAATCGTCACTGCTCTGTGTCTGTGTTTGACCAACATTTGGCACATGTGAGCTGTCCTTCATTTGAGGACACATGACACAGGACGGAACAAAGAAGAGACTCATTTATGTTTCGGGAGGTGAAATAAACATAAAATAAAATCAGGCATTTTGGCTCTGGTACTTGGGACAGAAGTGGGTGTTTCATTTGGGGAACCCTGACAAGGTGTGAGCTGCTAGGGTACAACAGAGGTCACATGACCTCTCGCTCACCTTATGACCATGCAAGTGGGCTACATCCTGTGAGTCACAGGGTGAAAAGTTCAGCTTGAAGCTAGACAGCTCACACCCACTAATCCATCGCAGAGGATCGGACCAGGACAACTTACAAAACATCCCTGGGAAATATTTAGCTAAAAAACAGATTGGTTTACGACTACGGCTAAAGTAAAGGGTCCACCCTCTGGCTGCTGAGAGTGGAGAGCATTGGCTAAGCAGAGGACGATGGAAGGAGGGCTAATGAAAGTCCAAGTGAGGATAGCGTGTCTACGGTGGGGAGTGAATACAAGCAGAAAGCCTTTCATCGGCAGGCCGGATCCAACAGCAGACTGCTGGAGGGCACTCACATCCTCACCAAAGCAGAAATGCCTCTGCTGTGGGCCAGAACCTCCATCCATCTCAGACAGCATCTCTGTCCAATGCCACACCAGAGGCCGTGACTGATACGACACACAGGCTAGACACCGACCCCCCCCCCCACCTGCAGAAGTATGATACGGTAAAACCCAGGCAATCTGCTTCAGAAGCAGGCCGAGGAAATATCTGCATCCGGGCGATAACAGGCGACATGGAATTGTGCTGCGAGGCGGTGGGGTGACGGTGCTGGGGGGGCTTGTGTTTGACCAAGGGTCTGGAACTGAAGCTACACAGGTGACCCCCCCCCAAAAAAAAAAACCCAGCCACTCCTAGACTCCATCTGAGCCATTTCTTTTTTTATTTAGTGACAAGATTAATCTGCCCCCCCCTTAAAATACGCGAATGCACTCCCCTCCACACAATGGCTGTCCTGGGTCGCCCCTTCTTCTACCAGCGCCTGCGGCCTCTCAATAAAAAAATCAATCCTTGAAGTAATAAGGCGACAGTACCAAATTAATCTCCAGCTTCCCTCCTCATTCTTATGCACCGCCCGTTAGACAAATTATTCCGTCTGTGCCAGATGCTCGCATGCCCCACACTCCACGAACTTCTGTGATATTCACGCTCAAACTGTCGGCGAGGCAGGCGACACTTTCAGCTATTTCCACATAATTGACAGGATTAGTATTTTTTTGTCTGGAGTGTTCAGGGTTGCTTGGGTGACAGCAGGCAGACACACCTGACTGATCTCACAACACCCCCAGCTGACCCCCAACCCCGGCGGTATACAGCCTTCATGCTCACACTTAAAGACGTAAAACGCTAAGCATCAACGTGACATTCGTACTTATTGACCCGCCCAAGTCGTTAGGGGTGAGATTACAGCTCACCAGCCTGTCACCCACAGTATGGCCTTTTACTTCTCACTGTCCTCCTCCATGGCCCTGTAGTACAGCGATGATGTTCCATACATTTATACATTATATAGTGCCTTTCCAAGGTGGTGCTCACATGGCCGTTCGTAACCACTCCTGTGTCGACATTCCAGACTGGTTCTTCATTCCACCGCCAGGACACCCCATTCAGCGAATTGCCCACTCATCGAGACTCTGATTCAGAATGTGGACATCCATTCCCTCCACCTTCTAGGGGGAGCTGGGGCCCGAGACACCATCCGAGCAGTTCCAGATCACGGGGAAACGCAGGTGACCGCCCACGGTGCCCCGTCCCAGGCAGAAGCGTCCCCAACACATCGCCAGACGCTTCCCAGACTGAGGGTAATTGAATTGAAATCCCTCCCCATCCAGGACCGAGAGCAAAGAAGCCAAGTAAATCCTCTTATATTTGGTAATGAAAGTCACACCCAGAAACAGAGTGAAACTACATGTGATGGATTTTCTGTTTAAACATACTCCTTTACTGTGGATAACCATGTCCATCTTATCATGTAAATATCAAGTCCACCCCCACCTTAATCACCTGGCTAATATTACTATGGGAAGGAAGTTCATTTTTTTCTATTTCTACAGTTGGGTATTTGACTGGAGCAATTCAGGCTAAGCATCCATCTCAAAGCCATTTCAGAAGGTCCCCTTCTAGGGAAATGGGTCCAAGTCCAAGAAGCCATTACAGAACCAGCTAATTATCACTATTCAAATATCACTTTCAATCCGAATTTGATGGCAGGCAGGTGCAGTATGGAGGGGAGGGGGAAGAGTGGTTAAAAAGAGAGAGCTAAGTGCTCAGATCCCCCCCAGATGGCTTCCTTTCCTGTGTTCATGTCTTGTGATCACGTGACCTCCAACACAACCAGCACTTAACCACCCAAGGAACTGCAGGATGCCTGCAATTAGTCCCACTTGTTAATGACTGCATCAAATACGGAACGTGTCCCACCCCCCAACACCAGCCCATCAAAGTTATTCCACCCCAAAAGTGACCTTTTAAAGGGGGAAAGTGAGCAGGGAAAGAATGTTAACAGCAATCATTATCAGCAGGTTTCGGGGAATTACTCTAGGGGGGAGGAGCTTGACTGACTGTAATTTGATAGATTGCCTTCCTTTTCTGCTCTTACCTTTTCCTGCTTTCTTTAATTGCTATGGAGACCACTGACTTCATCTGACTGCAGAAATTGCCCCCAAACTCCAAAGGACGAAGTCAGTGGCACTGGGCAAAGGAGGCAGTGGGGTTGTATTTGAGTGACGGTTTTTTTGTGTAGAGCGTTTTGGTCCCCATGTGAGCAATTAAACAGGACAAGAGGACAAAGAGGAACACATTATTGAGATGGCCAAGGACAATGTCTGTAATGTGTTTTAGTAATGTGTCCTATAGATCTTGCTCCATTGCTAACTTGCTTGTTACCACTGACTAATTTTAAGCCGGGCCTAGCAGCCCTGCCTTACTTCGACGTCTCTTTGAACCAAAGTTTCTGCTATATAAAAAAATGAAAATGTCTTTTTTGTCAGCAGACCATGCAGATGGTGGTTCCTGTAGCTACCCTTTCCCTCCTGTGCTGCTGCAAGGGAGGGGCCAGGCCAGAGTATAGGCCCTCTTCAGGTTGCAGCCCCTCCCCAGACTACAGCCCCCTCCACAGGCCTCAGGTAATCAGGTGTTACAGGAGGACAGCAAGAAGAAGGAGAAGACAGAGAGAAGAAAGCTCTCCAAAGGATATTCAGATATACAGCTAGCTACAGGTCACATGACACACGGTGTCTAACGGAGAGACGAGCTGCACTGCGTTCAGTCAAGCATGACAAAGGAGTCTTACACCTAATGAGCACATGAATTATAAATTATTATTATATATAATTACAGGGTGCCTGAGTCTAAATGATCTCTCGGGTCTTTACTAAGAGAAAAGGAGCATCAATTACAAAAGCTACCCTCTCCATTTTTGCTGACAATGATAAATAATAATCTGAGCCTTGTCTCTGGAGGAGGGGGGGGGGGGGGCAGGCCTCCTATCCCAAGCCTCGACTGCTGTCCCATCTCCAGCGACGTTACACACCACACTTTCAGTCTGTGTTGATTACTTTTCTGATGGTCAGCACTTGGCGACCAAAAACACACATATGTTAGAGTGCATATAGAAAAGGCCAAATCTGGAAAATACATCATTTATACACGCTGGTTCTATTACATGTCCCAACCTCAGTAAATTAAGTACAGTAACCACACACATAGGTCAGGTGTTAATGGCATGTATGGTAATTAAATATGAGTGTAACATATAAACAAGAGGTAGCTGTGGGACGGCAGCCAGACGAATCGCCTGTCACGGGGTCTGCTGTCACTAGAACACAAAGCAAGACGTGAATGGTCACGACTCAGAAGAGGTCAATATGCATTTGACCTGCTTCAAACACGACCCCCGGCTGTGAGGCAAAGTCAAGATATCGCTGATTCTCACAACGTGGCCAGGTTTTACTATGGTGGGTGTAGATGTCTTCACACAGAAATCATTCCTGAGGATCGCATCAGATTATCTTAGCAAAAACTGCACAAACACAGAAAATTTCTGTGTGAAAGTGTCGAGCTTTTAATGGAAAGAGAGGAAATGCAAAAGGCAAGATCCTAATGAAGCAGTGAGGCACTCTAGGAGCCACACTTTGTCATTCTGTCCCTGTAATCACGTCTCTGAGTGCCTTCACATACCGAACTGAACTCCAGCTGCCAGATGATGGCTGAACCATCTTAATGTGCCAGGCAGATCACACACATTCCAACATCTTAATTAAGCTGCTGCCATATTTCAAGAACGAACAAAAACGATGAAAAGGTGCCTTTTCTCAAAAATACAGCTTGCAACAAAATAGAAACCCTAAGAAACAATCCTTGTTTTGTCTTTTTGCGGCTGACAGTTTCTGGTGAGAGTTCATCCAAGTCGTCCTTTTTCTAAAACGCTGCACTCCATCAACCATCTTCTAGCTATACATGGCTGGAGTTTCACTTCCATTCATGCGTCCGCTCCCCAATTTTCCCTGATTAAATGCGTTTCGTTTAAAAAGGTCTTTGTTTTGCTTTCATGTTGGCTCATCGACTTAACAGAAAACCTTTGAATGGCAAAGACTTCAGACTGCTCCGGTGAACTAAAATCTCAGCTCTTGCTCAGCAGATGTCCAGAAGCCAACATGCTTCCAGTCAGTGAGGTGGACCGTCACCTTCATGGGCCCAGGACCTGAAGCTCTACGCAGGCCAAACAAAATATCCGTCACATACTCTGTAATTTCAACTGTTTTCTGCTGACACTAACCACATCAGAGCGACTCCAGAATAGGAAATCAGAACAAACGCATAGGTATGTGAGGCTTAGAGCATTTACAGAACCACCTCTGATTCCTCATCTCACACTAGCATGTCCTCAGCTGGCTAATTAAATTAAAGTTAGCCCCCTGTATCAGCCAATCAAGTGACTGACTACCACAGACCCACAGCGAGTGATGGTGTTCACGTGTTTGAGCGCACGTGTCATTACACGTGCCGTGCAACTTAAAGTTTACCATAATGATGTCCAAAGGAGAAGCATAGGGTGTGAGCTAAAGCAGAAGAACTTAACTGGGCTGAAGTTTCAAAGCCATCCTTTACATCGAAGAAAGAGGCCTCCTTGACCTGAGTGTCTGCTAGGTAAAAGAGTAAAACAGAGCATTGATGGGCCGTTTCCAGAACAATGAGGACGTTCCTGAACTCTGAAGGACACCGTGATGTAAGCACCACACGTGAAAGCTGTCTCGCTGCCCGCCATCCAACGATACAGCCATCTCGAAGTGAGTCGAGGATTCAGGGGGCAAAACAGGTTACTGAGACACGAGGGGGAAAGGGAGGAAAAAGCAAGATCATCCCAGGTGTAGAAGAAAAGCCTGCAATTAAACATGCAAGAGTGCAGGTTGTAATGCAGACAGGGTGATGCGGAGTGTCGCTATGCTTTTAAAGCAGGGCTTCTCCTAAGCTGGACAGGACGCTACAGAAGAAGACGACTTCTTTAGGAAGCCATTTGACCTGAAGAATGTGCCCTGGCATAGTCATCTCTGCTGCTCATTAACATAAATCCTACGTTCTGGTTAGAGGTGCTAATAAACACATCAGAAAGTACCTTGGTGACCTGTTCAGTGTGGCTGGCTGACATATGGGACTGCCAACCAGTGGCAGAGATACAGACAGGAAGTAGAACCACCCAACAGGAACGTATTTGGCTGGAAAAACAAACTGACAATGATAAAAGAGAAAAAGTAACCTCTTATCCCTTTGAAGAAAGGAACATGACAAGTGTGTCTTCCACAGGGAAATGTACAGCGAGCGTCTGGCCGTGACACTCCGATGATGGGCTGGGGTTAACCGTGGCTTCCGATCCTCCACTTGTCTTCATGGCCCTCGTTTTCCCACCCTAGTTGTGACCCTGTTTCAGTTACTGACCCTATTAGCACCCCCACCTTTTAAAAAGTGCCAGAAATAGGGGCACCAGTTCTCTTTGTTGGCTGACCAAGAGCAGGCCAGGGGTTGGCGTTTTGTTTTCCAGCGCTGTCTTGGACTGCCTGTCAACAGCTGAAGGTTCCTCTCCAGTTTGGTGCCCAGGTGTCCGCTCTTACAAGCTGGGGATTTTCATGTGGGCCTGGGCATCCTGTTCTGCTGGTTCTGTGCTCACTAAACTCAGAATCAGAATCAGAATCAGAATATCTTTATTGTCATTGTAACGGGTACAACGAAATTAAGTGCAGTCCCTGTGTCAGAGAGATTTATACATATTTATATACTCGGCACAGCCCGCTCCACCTTCGCGGCTGGTTGGCCACGTGAAGACTGCCCATTCGCATGCGTGTCTGCGTGCCTGCGTGCGTGTGAGAGTGCCACGGAACAAGCGCAGAGCCATAACTCAAATGAGCACCAGGCTCACGAAATCATGGGAGCCGGCAGAGCAAACTCAGCTGGCTGCTGGCTTAGACCAGATGTCCCCCATCCATGTCCCTAAATGTCCTAGCAGTTAGCAGAATCTCCAAACTGAGATCCACAAGAAACATGCATCCGCTGAGAACTTCTCCGCCTGTTAAGAGAAACACAGCAGGTGAAGGGATGGAACCCAAGGCTACGAAAATGACCCTTCTGCAGAATCCAGTCTCCTGTGGATGAACAGCAGCCACATCTGTCTTCAGCAAGCCACACCGGCCGCTCCACCAGGTGCCCTGAGTGGCCACTGGCTCCACTCTCCAGTACAAATCCCAGACCCCCAGTCAATCCCACTCAGAGGCCAGGCCTGTGGTGGTCCAAGGCTGAAGGTGTAAGACAGATGGGCTTACAAAAAAAAAGAAATGCCTACTGCTAATTCAGGTTCAGCTACTTCAATGTAATCACCACCCCCCCCCCAGATGAGGGGGGCTTGCTCTACTGCTGGGCTGCTTACTGGAAATGGCTCCCACCCCCCACATCAAAACAGAAGCTTCATTGAATCAGAAACAGCATCAACTCCCAAAAGGCACGGCACCGCCACGACCACCTCTCTTAAAATATCACCCGCTTGTTTCCTCCAGCCTCGAGAGGACAGTATTTTCATCACAGCTGGGAGCCAATCTCAGCTATTTTAGAGTTTTTATTTGCATTTTCATTTTTTCATGCAGCTGTACCTACGCAAGCCTACCAGCTTTCAGCTCCAAGTTCCTCAGAGCCACCAAAATGCGAGGCAGGTCCACACGAGGTCCCACAAGGCCCTGCAGAGCCAGGTTCTTCTTGTGACCTAAAAATCATTTCATCGAATTCTAAGGTTTTGATTTGAGAATTCACTGGACTGCAAGAAGGTCCAACCAATCAGGACTTAAATAACAGAAATAAAACCAGATTGCTCATTGGAAGTCCTCATAGTAAAGGAAAAACTCAAATACTTTGGAAGCATAATGAAAAGGAGAAGGACAATCTTGGGAAAAATTCACAGCGTATGAAGAAGAGGCCGGCAAAGGTTACAATGAGTGGACGGCATTACAGAAACGACAGGAGCTCAGAGAGGTCGATTATGACAGGTACACCTGGACTGCTGGAGTCCATCAGGTCAGGACTGAACAACAACATGGTCTGAATACGACTGACATTAATGGTTAATGATCTAACACACGTGAACGTCGCAGCCAGACTGTTCAGGGAATTCCATTTCTCGGCATATAGGTAAAACGAAAGCTGATCTCTAACCTGGCCGGCTGAGAAATGGCAAGGAGTGACGATGACATTTTGTAGATGTACAACAGTATGAGAAGGAAAGGCGATGCTCCTCCCCCAAACTGGACTGTGGCCAGCGTAAGCACTTTGTTGCCTGAGCACACCCTGTGCACAGCCGCCAAGCCTGGAGCACTGTGCTAGTCTCCTGTAGGCTTGTCAGCCGGAGGGAGCTTCGCATGAGCCGCTACGCATTCTGTGACGAGGCGAAAGTCATGTGGCTGTCACCTCTGTCAAGACAACCTCTCACTCGCTACACGCATTAAATATTTAATCTCAACAAGTCGCAGACACTCTCGTACCACCAACGCAATTAAATATTCATCGCTAGCTAGACTGATATGTCAGGCCAGGGAAACAGCACTTATGTGAAGCTAAACGCTAACGTGGAGAACCGAGCCACAATTCCGTCGGGGCGAGGTAAACCAAACAGGTATGGCCAAAGGGGTGGAGCTTGCTGTCTAGACAATGCCATCGGATTCAAATGATAAGCGGCTCTGTTGGCATGACAGGGATGGTGCCATCATTAGATCTGCAGCAGTGACAAACAAAACGCATATCAATTAAAAAGAATGATCCATCTACTCGCTAAAAGACATGCACAAGGTGTGAGAGGTTATCCAAGTAGATGCGTAGTGGGAGGACAAATGCACCAGCAGGGGGCGTCTTAGGTCAACACTGTTGGGTCTTGTCCCCCAGTCTGGGTCCTCACCCTCATCTCACCAGCATGCTACAGTACTTTTCCAGTGTTCCCAGTGTTATTCACTGATGGGATTCAACCACTGAATGTTGTTGCTGGGAAACACTTCCCTCCTTCCCTCGACCACAGGAACTTGAGAAAATGGCCCAGCAAAAACTTGGCAGCAGCTTCCACCCCCATTCCTGGGCGGTCTCGAACCCACAGTCCCACTGTCTGGGGGGGTTCATGGCCCACAAGCCATACTCCACCCTACCCGCAAATAGAACAGGCCGGAAACATCACCGCCCACAGCTCTGCTGCCTGCTTCAAGGACGGACGGAACTCCCAAGACCCCCACGCGGCTGCTCCACCTCCTCCAAGCCTTTTAAGGGAGATCACATCACAGTCTGACCAAGATCACCTCTACACCATACCACCTTAAAAGGAGGTCACATGACAACCAGACTGAAATCACCTCTACAACGGCCCACCTTTTAAGGTGGACCAACACCCATCCAGACAGAGATCGCCTCTACAGCGGCCCACCTTTTCAAGTGGACCAATACCCATCCAGACAGAGATCACCGCCACACCACGGTAATAACGAGCTACTCTTAGGTGCACCTGGGGGAGTCCTGGAAGAGGGAGTGTAACCCAGACAGTTGTTGGTTCAAATTCCAGACCGAGTTTTGCTGTTGTCCCCTAAAATAAGGTATGCATAATTCAAAATGTAGAAAAATGAAGTAAAATACTTTGTATAAAAATATGATATTTGTTTCTCAAAGAAATGGAGATGAATCTAGTTGGTGGGGGGCACTTACTGGCCTGTGTTTCTGTAGAAAAGAAAGGAACAAAGTGAAGTAATGTGATGGACAAGAAGAACCGTGCAGGACAAATAAACGATGGACTGAAGGAAAAGAGAGGGAAAGAGAAAGAGAGAGGGAGAGAGAGAGACGGAGAGAGAGAGGGAGAGAGACGGAGAGAGAGAGCAAACAGACAAGAGCAGTGGGGTAACAGGGAGCCACAGGCGGTGGGAAAAAAGGGCAGGCTCGTTCCAGAGGGGTCCTGCTGCTAAGCCCACAGCTGCAGTGGCCCTGGACTGAGAGCAGGCAGCAGGACTGACAGCTGATTACATACACATGTACAGTATGTGTACACACGGGCACACACACATGTGGAGAAGCACAGCTTCAGAGAGCAGGTGTCCTCTCCATAGAAAAGCATCATCCAGCTTCCCAGCTAATGGAAATGAACCAATAAACACATGATGTATAATTTGCTGCTGCCTGACACGGCCCCATTTAAAAGGAAGATGGCTGCCCGGTGTGCGTGTGTGTGTGTGTGTGTGTGTGTGTGTGTGTGTGTGTGTGTGTGTGTGTGTGTGTGTGGGCGGGGCTACAGGACGCTGAGTGCAAACGGTGTCTCTGCCATTTAATGCTGCAGCTGGGTGCTGACGGTACGTGGCATTTACTGCACGTGTCTGTTCTCTGCTGCGGCCGCCTCTGGCTACACTGAGAGTGCCTGCCCCCCCCATGCTGTATATGTTGGACTTTAGCATGTACAGCATGTACAATGCCCCCTCTGTAACCTCATCCCCTAAAGGATGCTTGATCTTGAAAAACCTCAGCAAATATAAACACCTCCTTTAATTTTAGCTTTGCCCCTGCGCAGAGAGATTGAAAGATGGGGGGGGGGGGGGGGGGGCGACGAACCAGCCATCCCCACAACAAACCCCACCG
>JAACJT020001100.1:0-16398 GCA_009936485.2 Gymnarchus niloticus | reverse complement strand
CCTCCACCAATCTATTCTTTCCTACTCAACACCCACGGTGCCCTCCCCCTCCCCCCCCCCCCCCCCCCCCCACAGGACTGCAGCTCTCTGTCGGCCAGCGACTGGGCCCTGGCTGTATGCACTCATCTCGGGGGCAACGCTGGAGGCTCTGCCACCGTGGCCAAGGGGACAGGCAGCACTGTAGACATTACAGAGGCTGTCCTCTGGGCAAAGGAATTTGCACAGGACAAGATGGAGCTGTGAACCTAGGGGGACATCGCCTGCTGTCTCTTATCTGTAGAAAAGGGCTGTGGTGGATGTAAAGCTCTCTGTAAATAGCTAATTCTGTGTTACAGCTCTGAGCCTTTGAATGTTATCATCTGGGGGGGGTGGTTTTGAGATTATACCAGGTAGTACAGGCACCCCTGGATGGAATGCCAGTCCATCACAGGGCACACACACACAGTCTAAGGGTGACTTAGAGACATCAATTAGCCTGACTGCATGTACCTGGAGAAAACCAACCCAACATGGAAAGAACATGCAAATTCCACAAACAGAGAGATGAGGTTCGAAACCCTAACCCTGGAGGTGTGACTCAAGTGCTGCTATGCTGGTGCTCCTCAAAACAGCAACGTGAAAATACCAGCTATTTAAATTACTGTATATTTGGTTATGGGTTTTGGTTGCTTTTAAATATTTATGTTCACGTCTAGACTTTGGAAACCAAAATGCTTCAGCCCACAGCTCTGAGGAACGTAGTAGACCCCTTTAGGTACACATACTCTGTCAAGGAGAACCTGGATGCCTGAAACAGGCTCATTGGTAACAATTACAAGCCATTTACAAAAATGTACATTTTAATAACCTGAGACTTTATTGCCTCATTTTCAGACAATATGTAAAGCACCTCTATAAATTAGGTTAAATATAACTAATAATAATTAGAATAATTAAATTCCAAGGCACCTGCATGTTGCGTTAAATGATATATTTGTATATGATCTATCATGGCATTCCTACATCACTGCTGAGGATTTTATCCTGCAAAGAGAAGCTGGAACTGTTGTTTCTCAAGCTTTAAAGTGCAGACACAGTCAGCCACTAGGGGGAGACAAAAGCAACACGTCAGAAACCGATCATAACTGAAATGTACAGCTACCAACACTGCAAATTTCAGGAGTGGTACTGAAGCTGCCTCTCTTACTGTTTATCAGAATATTTTGTGGTAGCAGACAGAACCACAGAACCAGCTCTGTGGTAACTGACAGAATCTAAGAGGACTTACCTCTACAAAGCTGAAGCTCACCACCCCAGAATTGTCTTTGTCCAGGTCTTTAAATAATTCTGTTAAAAATGACTGTTTATTGTATATCATAAGTGAATTTAAAACTTCAAAGTGTATATAATTTGACACGGATTACTATAAAGTTTTTTTTAAAAAAAGAAGTGTTGATGGGGTACTCACTGAACATGGTCTCAAGGCGGATCAGGCAGCTCACGAAGTTATCAAAATCGATGGTCAAGTCAGCCTCGCTGTACCGAGCCACCAGGACCTGGTGCAAGGGTTTGTTCAGAGAGAACCCTGAGGAGACAGAAGAAGGTATTGCACCATTGTGGCTCCTCCTCGTTGCCTGGGACGGGTGTGATTGAGGCAGTCGTGTTTTTTTTTTTGGTTTTTTTTTGTGCTTTATTTTTAATTTCTGGAAGGACAGCTACCCCATTTCTTATGGTATGTCCAGGGGAGAAAACAAGAAAACACACCCAGCTAAAGGAAAATGAGTCAGTGGGCATTCTGAGCTGAAGACTACTCCAGTGACACGGTGGCTGTAGGAGATGCGCGATTAATAAGCAATAAAATGGCCGGTAGAAGCCATATAAGTGACTGCCTAAAAGGCTTGATGACAACCTGATGCTAAAATACCGCTCGTGACACGAAACCCTTCAGGTAACATTTCAGCCAATCATCTTCAGAGCTTGCCGGGTACGTCTGGAAGCTGGAGTTCCTGATTGGCTGAGCACTCGCATTGGATTGCCGACATTTCGAAGTTGCCGCGCTTTTGTTCAGCGTTCTCCAGGACACCAGCCGCGTCTAACTTCGACCGTATATCGCAAGTCCGAAGTTCTCATTTGCAAACGTAAGTACGATACCATGGCTCCTGTCGTGTGTGTCTGGAGTCTAGTATGTTTAGTTATTCTTCTCCTGTCCTTACTGGTACGTTTACCTGTGAAAAGTGTAGACTAATCGCTAGACTTATGGAGAAGGTTGCAGTGTTAGGCTTGCGGACGCTGCTGCTACGCAAGCGGTGTACGGACTATACTTGCGCGTACTTCATGTAAATCTGGAGGATTCCACCAGGTGGCAGTGCGAGAAATCATCACGGTGAGAAAACAACGGCTTTCGCTCTGTTGAATTGAGGGAAGAAAGCTGTTGAAGAAAAAAATTCTTTGCATTCTCGTGCTGTTGCGAAGGTGCAAAAAAAGACGGCAACAGAGACACAGAAGATGGTGAGACCTTTAAATGTATTGCGTCATTAGGATGGGGATGTATTGCCTATGCGAGAAATGGATGAAGAAAAGCACCATGAAAACTTTCGGATGTCAGCATTTAAGTTTGACGATTTGCTTCACTGCATCGAACCATTCATCAGGCATCGAAGCACTCACGTTTGTCCTGTTGGAGCTGCAATGCAGCTTGACATCACACTGTGTTATCTTGCAACAGCATCAGTCTCCGAACATTAGCAGGGAGCTACAAGCTTGGCCCAGAGGGACATATCCGGATGTTACATGAGATTCAGGAAAGCGAGAGCTTCATAGATTGTGTTAGCGGCTCTGAATACGTCCATGGCGGGTAGCTTGTCTCCCCCAGCTCTGGATACGTCCGTGGCGGGTAGCTTGTCTCCCCCAGCTCCAGCATTAGAGCCTTCACAGCAAGGCGAATGGGTGACGACTCGGCAGCGTAGTCGCAAACCAAAGCCAAACTTTTATCGGCACCATTCACCCGTTCACGTTTCCAACAGGTTCTCCGCCCTCAGTGAAGCACCCACTGAGTCTCCCGTTAAAAAAGCTCTGGTAATTGGCGATTCTATTTTATGAAACGTGAATATAGCGACACTAAGGCCATAGTCAATTGTATTCTGGGGGCCGGGGAGACCAACATCACTGCAAATTTATAAGTGCTGGCGAGTAGGCCTACTAAACATAGGTACTATCATATCGTTATTCATGTTGAAACTAATGATGTCCAGTTGAGGCAATCGTAGATCATGAAAATGAATTTCATGGAGGTGTGCACGCTTGCGAAGCAGATGTCTGCGTCAGTAACATGCTCTGGCCTCATTCCCGCCACATGTGGTAATGAAATTAAAGCAGATTACCATCGCTGCATCATTGGCTGTCGGAATGGTGCCCAGTAAATGATGTTGGTTTTATATATAACTGGTGGACTTTTTCGGGCAAGCCTGGACTTTTGAAGAGATAGACGGAACTCACCCTACATGGCCAGGTGCCTCTCTCATCGAAAAGCACAGCTAATAGTCTTAATGAAAAATCTTGACTAACTGGAGCCCAGCCTGCAGACTCGGCTTAACCAACCATTTGCTAACTGTTAGAGTTGTCACCTAAGTCTCCTAATACCCCCAAGGCATTGCTTATAAACGATATCATAACCGACTCAAGTCTTAGTATGCTCTGCTTGATGGAAATTTGGCTTAAACAAGATGACTACATGGTGCTAAATGAGTCTGCCCCTCCTGGGTGCACCTACAAACATAACCCTCATCATAATCGGCAGGGTGGTGGTGTTGCTGCCATATTTAAATCTAGTCTCGCTGTTCCTGAGAAGTTGTTACAGATTTAGCACATTTCAAATCCTGGTCCTTACTGTTGTCAGCTCATGTGCTTATGACTCCCCACTGTCACTTACTCTTGTTGTTGTTTATAGACTACCTGGGCCATATAACAGTTTTATTCAGGAATTTTCTGACTTCTTGTCTGATCTAGTTGTTACTACTGCCAAAGCTGTAATTGTTGGGGACTTCAATATCCACGTAGAAAATGAGTCTGATCCTTGCAGTATGGCATTTGCCTCTCTTATTGAATCTGTTGGTGTTCTGCAGGATGGAGTAGGGCCTGCTCACTCAGGTAACCACACTCGAGACTTGATTCTCAGTCATGCTATCTCTGTGGAGCATGTGTCTATCCTCCCTCTAAGTCCTGCAGTCTCATATCACTCTCTTCTAGCGTTTGAAGTTCAACGTAGTTTCCAAAGCGAGTGTTAGTCGCCATGTTACTCCCTCAACTGCAGCTGCTATTGTGAACAGGCTTCACTTGGCGTTCTCCTAGATTGGTAAGGCCACAAATGAATCTGAGCTTGAACAGGTAGGCCTGTTCATAAATGTTCATCACTCACAACATAGTAGTCTCGACTTAGTTGCTTCTCATAGGAAGAAAATGCTTAACGATAATTTAAAAAAAAAAAAAAAAAAAAAATGCTCCTTGGTATACTGACTATACCCGTGAACTTAAAGCTTCAAGGAAATTGGAGTGTAAAAGGCATTCTTCTAACTTGGAGGTTTTGAAAATTGCATGGAAAAGCTCTTTTAAAGTACAAACAAGCCCTGGTCACAGCTATATCCACATATCTGTCCCAGCTGATAGTCAATGACAAAAGCAATACTAGGTTTCTGTTTGTTTCCATGTCTAAACTAACTAGTTTACTTTCCTTGCTAGTGCTCTTGGATCTTAGTGTAGCATTTGATACTATTGACCATGATGTTCTCTTAGACTAAGTCTGTCTAAGAGATCCTTAGTTAGTATTAGAGGGTAGGCATTTTCCTGCTATGGTGCTTGTCTTACTGACCGCTACCAGTTTGTTCATGACAACAATGGATCCTCTGATTTTACTAGTTGGATGTGGTGTTCCTCAAGGATCTGTGTTGGCCCCATTGCTGTTCACCCTGTATATGCTGCCACTTGGTGACATAAAATTTTAGAAAATATGGTATTGATTTGCTTACTCTCTGGAGAACACGGGGCCCGAGACTATGTAAAGCACTTTGTGATAGTGCTTCTTGTTAAAGGCGCTATATAAATAAAATTGAATTGCATTAACTTTTTACATACTGCCAAAGGCTACCAGCCAGTAATTGTGTACGCTGTAGCCTTGTTTTTATTTATAGAAATATGTGGATTATTTAATGTTTGTTTTTTTTTTTTTCCCCACACTGATTTATTGTAAGTTCATAAGGGTTCTGATCCATGTTTTTAAGATCAGAGTGAATTAAGTGTTATTAAGATTGTAATTTAATCATCGAGCCATTTGCATACCTGCCTCCTCCACTGCTGAACGCATTTCTGTGGAGCTCATGGTGCCAGAATGGTCCGCATCCTTCTGACAGTAGATTGTCTGAAAGACATAAGGCACCCACACGTCATACCACGGGTGATAGTGCGTTATGGTGCAATAATGTTTGTGTGACATTGTGGTGGGAGCAAAGTGCAGTTGGCGCCAATGAAGTCAACAAGCTGGACTGCAGCACAAACCAGGTAGTTTTCAATTTTGGTCCAAAGGATTTTGAATTCCAACAACCCCAATTTTCCACTTCCATCTTTCTGATAAAAATAGCTAAGGAAAAGCAACACAAATGCAATTCACAAGAGAGCCCTGTTATTCACTGAACTCTGATTAAAAAAAGAAAGAATACACATTATTCCTCTATAGCTAGAAATAGAAACCAGCCCAAGGCAGGAACCATTTTAAAACGGTGAAGACTCTGATTGATCATAAATGTATGTGAGGGTCACACAGTTGAGAAAATATATTTGCAGAACAAACCAACTCTAGCCGTGATGGACTTCCAGTACAAGTGGTCAGCAAGGAGAGGTAACCTGCTGATAGCCCAGAGCAGCTGAAGAAGGAAAATGTTATTTAATGTCCCAGTAAGACAGCGTAGAATAAATGACCTTTAGTAACCCTGTTATGACTTGTCTGTTGCCACAGGCAACAGAAGCAGCAGTGATAATTAGGAGTAAACAATAAGCTCCCTAAAGGGGTGGGGATTAGAAAACACTCTTCTTAGCATGTCATATATGCCATGTAAGCACGCAATGTCATACAGGATGTCACTGTTGTGTAGTGGTAAATAAACCCGAGCAGACACATAACTCATCATATACAGCATTCACAATAAGGCTGTCACCAGTGTGTAATGACTTATGGGTGTATAAGCCTGAGCAGACACCTGATTTAGAGTTACGCATTTACTATAAAACAGATTCTGGTAGCATGCAGCTTACAGACTGAGCTATATGCTATGTATCAAAGATATAAATATGTTTCGGGAAAAGGATACATCCAGTAGATTGACCATGTTGCGGCATGTTTCGAGGCTAAATCCATCCGTTCGGATGTCCTTACCTAGGGCACACATATCTTGAATGCTTGGAGGATAAAAGAATATAAAGAAATCATTGCATGCGTTCTTGTTTGACAAAAATGTGGGTGCGTTTCCCAGCAGTCAGTTATGATACTGCCGTTATTAAATTGTTTATGCTTGATAGCCCAGAAAACTCCTCATTCATAAAGAAAATATGGAGCAAAACGTGGGACAGCCAAATGACTGAGCTACTCAGAGGATTACAGAGAATCACTCACGACTGGACACCACTTTATTCAAAATTCTCTTTAGTTCAAAGGCTGAGATTGCACAATCCTGCAGGAAAAAGCAGAACAACATTAAAAACATTGTGATGAATGTTATTACATTTAGCCCCTTAATTCTGTGTAGTTTTATCACTTACAGCTTGGTAATCAATATTTATGAAAAGGTCTCAATTCCATATGTTTCAGTAATTCGTACATGAAGGGTATTTAAAGGTAGAAGTACTCACAGATCCAGCCAGTTGTCCAAAAAGATTCTTAAATGTACTGTCAATTTTGTCTTCAGTTATTTCTGTCTGTAAATACATAAGAAACCCACTAAAGACTGTGAATTGCTAATTACAGTGTCTAATTGAGGAGGCATTGGTACGTTGTAGTTCTATGAGAAATATTCTACAAAAATACCACAAACAATGATCTGGAAAAAGCAAAGCCAGAAACACTCTGGCAACTTAAGCTGCAAATCATCTTTACCTCTCCCACTTTTGACTTGATGGGGTCATCTATTTCTCTAAAAGGTTGGGACACACAAGCTGTCAGTCTGGACCACACAATCACACTGGCCATTTGAACATTTTGGTTCACGAGTTCTCTGTTCTTAACATACCAGAATATTAATGATGCAACGAGACGGATATGAGATATGTACAGAGGTTCAAATTCTATACTTATTGTAGCAAGGAAACCAGTTTGTTTTATTGAGGGACTTGCTGCTCTCAGGAAATAATCATTCATCATATCTGCTTCACAAACCCCAAATAAGTAAGAATATGTTTCCCGTCTGTCTTCAAAGAAGTCCACTTACTGGAACTCAGCCTGCTTCTCAGAGAAGACGCGCAGACAGAAGTCTCCGTTCAGGTGGGGCTCGAAGGTGGATGGGACAATGAGGTACTCTCCAGGGGACAGCTTGAAGCGAGAGCAGACCTCCCGCAGGTTGATGAAGGTCTCGGAACGGGCCTTGGATGCATGCTGCATGAAGAAGTTCCGGTTCAGGTGGATGTTCCTCTGGCCCACGAACTGGAAGAGGGCAGCAGTTTGTACATGTCAGCAGACTTACTGCCCACACGTTTAGATACTGACACTTGTGGATTTTAACTCAACCTTATTATTGTGGTTAATTGTCTGATTATGTCGTTTCACACATCAGTAAGGATACAAATAGTTTAAATCCTGGTAACAACGACATTTTCTTGTGCCGTTTCAACAAGGTTCCCAGATCTCTGCCTTTTCAATATTTGATCAGAGCTTTTTTCTGATCGCGTTGGGCGATGAAGGATTGCGAGATGGTCAAAATTAATGAAGTCACCAATACATTTAACAAGAAAACCACAAACTTCTGTATGTGATCACAGTTGGTCTCCTTGTGACTCATACCTCTGGAGGGACCTGTAGAGAACCAAATCAAGGAAGCATATTGTTATCACTAATTTTTTCAGAAGGTAACATAATGCGGTAGATAAACAAGGTGTTACTGTAAAAAATTTTTTACAGTTCAAAAGCTTTTTCTTGACTTTTGGATCAGCTGCATTAGTGGTAACCAGGTGTTTTTAAAAGTGGCTACTTTCAAGACCACTAAACATAGGCAATCTTACCATGGCCCTAAGCATCAAAGAGTCCTACTGAACAATGCCCTTTTTGGCTTATGATGGGAACATCTCTTCATTCCAACCTGGTATATGGCGAAGCCAATGGTGTGCATGTCCTCCCCCATCTTTATCAGGGGTCGCCGGTTCTTCTGGATCAGGCCCACCACGAAGCTGCAGCCTACTTCATCATCACCTGGATCATCGTCCTCTTCATCCAGCTTGATCACAAACTGTGGATTGGTCCAGAAGGTGTCTGTAAAAGAAAGCCACACTATTTCTAAAAGATTCTGGCATCTAAAATTTCAGCCAAGCAAACAGTAATTTAATAAAGTTCTCTTATTTCAAGGTTCTTCTGCTTGGTTAACAATGCTATTTTTCTGACACAATCACTGTGCCGCTATGTTGTTGATTGTGTGGATGAGTACTTGGGTAGTTCCTGCATCCCCCAGCTGTAGAGCCTCTTCTCCAGTTTCCTTCAAATTTGGACAGGGTCCATTTCTTGACATTTTCATCAGACAGAGCATCGGGTGTGAGGTTACAAATCTCTAGCCGAGAGTAGTGTTGGAGGAAGTCAGAGAAGGACATCCTGAAAGACACAGCGATAACAGCATTAGATTGAAAAAGAACAAGGTGAGAGAATCAGTAAGTGCTACACAGTCACTGCTATGCACTGATTAACAATTTCTCTTAGAATTTTTTCACCCCAAAAAAACTGGTTTAACTTTTAAATCCTGCATAAAATAATGTCGCACACTGGATGAGATGAGGGACATTAAGAGGAGAGAGGCGACAGCTGGATTTACCAGAACTCTCCATCCTCGGATCGGTTGCTCAGCCTTGTTCTGTCCTCCTCGCTGACTTGGCTCCACTGAGCTGATCTGGAAGAATAAACATTTTGCTAAACGCAGCTTGTTTTTAACCTGAACATCAAGCAGCTACTTGTACATTATTCTTATTTTAAGTAAAATATATCTGTCGCAGGTTGCACCATAGAATTCCTAACCCTAATTTACCGATCTGAGTAGAGAATCATTTTGCAAAGGCCTTGTAAATGAAACGTGAACTAAATTCAGAACCAGCTATTGTAAAAAATGAATATCATTAAAATGCACCTCCTTGTCCTGCTGTACATGAATAATATTTCATTTCGGTCCTGGGCATGGCCCTAAAAACCAGCAAATAAAAAGAACTGGGGGTTCATTATTTAGTGTAAGCTAAGAGGCCCTTAACATAATACCGCATTCACATGGTGTGTACTGAAGTACTACACTAACAGGTTTGAGTGTGTCTGAACACAACGCCTTCGAGGAACGATTCTAGAATAATGTGCCAACATAACAGCACCTTTTCTGAAAGCCTCAATGTGTGGCTGACTGTATGCTAAGCTAAAGCACTAAACCCAGGAAGTAACCTCCCTGTAAATGCATGCATGATGTTGGTGTTGTCCTGTGTAATGCACATAATTGTCATGTTTAGAATTTCTCATGAAAGAAAAGAATCAACGTAGTGCTAGTCTTATTCTTAATGTTAGCCAGTAAATGACTGTCATTCTTGGCATCACACTCTAAATACATAGGAACGTCATACTGTTATGTTTGGTACGTGACAAAAATAGACAATATTAAAGAAATACATAGAAATTTCGAACAATTATTAATGATGTGATCTTGCACATACATATTTGACAGTTGATTTACAAATATTCTCAACTGCTGAAAACAGACAATTTGTATAAATAGTAATTGTTGTTGTAAATAAAAATGAACGTTTCCTTTGCCATCCAAACTGTCAGGCACATACACGTCAGCATCTCTTGCCCTTTCAAATTCCAATCCTCTCTGCAATGTCACCCCACACATCCATAATCCAGCATCTAAACAGCATAACCATACTTATCGTTCCAGTCCCCAGTCCACTCCACCTGCCCCCAGGGGTTCCGGATGCGGATCAGCCTCGTCATGGCTCCCTGGTACTTCACCTTCATGGAAGAGACAGGTGGAAACATGAACACCTGGTCCTCAGCACCACACCCAGGCGGAGGCACAGCTGGCTGACCTCATCCACTCCCGTCACAGAGTAAGCGTGCCCCTTCACCAGCTTCTGTGATGTGATGGCTTCCGAGTCTGCTGAGCTGGTGATCTACAAATGGAGATGGGACCTTGGTAGTAATTGTATTTCCACTGTAAGGGTTACAGCATTACTCCATCCTCTTAACAAACAACAAATAAAATGACAACACATTTTCACACAATACATGGAAACCTAAGGACTTACATTAAACTAAATGGTAATGTATGCAGTAGGGTAGAGTAAGAGAAGATCATTAGAAACTGAAGAATGTTCCTAATAATGTAGACAGTGCATCTACAAGGAGATTAATGGATTAAGAGAACATGAAAAGGTGAGAGAAAAGTCTGATTGACAGTGGGTGTCTGTCAGGACAGACATTGTATGTCAATTTGTGGAATGCAGGACGCACATCGATAGAGCAGCCCAGGAGAGAGCCCCTGCGTAGGGCTTTCTGGATGATCTTGAAGAGACTGGCATTAGGTTTCTTCAGCTCATGCACTTCTGCGATCCCTCCAGTAAAGTCCTCAAAGCCTTCAGTGGTGCTCCCTCCAGACAAAGCTTCATAGCTGCCATTCAGCCTACAGAAAGAAAACTACGCTGTGAACGTGTGGATGGGTGCTCAAACTGAATGCAGGTGATGTGAACGTGAGTATAATATCGAGTCTTCAGCCAGGTGGCGTCTTTTAATACCATTACACAGGAATTATATTTTTAAAAAACAGTTTTAAACAGCTTGCAGCTGAAAAACCACTTAAGTGCAAAAATGCTGGTAGCTCACTAATGAACTCGCAAGTTCCGTAGATGTTTTACACTCTATCGGTGAACACAGGCCTACTCACTTGGCGTAGGCCTTCTCCAGCAGGGCGCTCCAGAACTCGGATCCCTCCGCCGAGTGAACAAACAGCAGCTCTCCGTCTCTGGTGGGCAGCCGGTCGTCGACCACCACGTCCACCCACTCACCAAACTGCCAGAACTATGGGACCACAACAGAGAGGAGGAATGTAAAGGACCTGCCAGATCTTGTGCTCCTCAACTTCATTTTGACTTTTGCCAACAGAATTTCAGTCTGGTTTTTAGACTGGCATTTAGTTTACCTGGAAGTGGAAGATTCCCGCATAGTTGTCCTGGAAGCTCTGGCCCCGGGGAACAACACGAGCCAACAGCTGCTCATTTAAGGTCAAAGATGCAATAGCAGCTAGGAGCCAGCAGTCCCCTGAGGAGTATGATGTTCCACTTATTAAAAAGAGTCTTATTCCAGTCCACTCATGATGCATATTATATATATGCGGTAATTAACTGATCGAATTTAATTAATTGACCCTCTAATTAAAGCATTTCCAAAGCAGAAGCATTTCAATAATGACGCTAGCCCATGTGTTTCTGTGATGAATCTAGTCAAATGGGTATAACAGCTTAACAAAATGAAAAACTTTTCTACCACTAAGAGAAAACAGTGGCTTACTATGATGAGACTGCGGTTACCTTCTTCAGTGCCAGTACTACAGTACACTGAACTCATGTTACATTGAATCTGTTTACTGAAATCCTGCAGTTGGTACACTGCAGTCTTTGTACTGGAGTTAGGTAGTTAAAAAAAATTTCCTGGAAAAAAATTAGTTCCAAGGGCTGCAATAAGACTTCAATTCACAGCAATAGCCCAGTCTGTGAACTGTGCTGCTCTTTTAAAAAGCAAACCTTTCTCTACAAGAGAAAAGCAGAAGCATTTATTATGAGGGACAGCAAACGAGAGAAGGGACATGTTTTAACTGGGACAGTAGACTTCAATGAAAAAGTCAGGCTTTAGTGGAGATAACTGACCAAGAGCCCCCTGACAGATGTCAGTCCTGGTGGCACCACCGACAACGAACTGTGGTCTGGGGCATAAATCCTTAAAAAAGCAGAAAAATACACATTGGTCAAAATGCTAATTCTTTCAACTGACAATTAGAATGACGTAATTGACAATGATTCTGTAACTGAGCAATTCGTTTTTGGATTTCTACTCACGTCTACACATGCAAAGAGCTCAGAGTGTGCCTAACCCCATTCTAGAGATCATTAGGACACCTAGTTATCACTAAACTGCTTAATCCACAGGGCCAAACTTTACTGAATACTGTATTAAATCTGATACGAACTCTACCTGGACACACATCTTAATACAATTATTAATGTAAACTTCAATATGTGAAAATGTACACATAATTACATGCCTAAATCGCATGGTTTTCTCCTGAGAATCTATGAAATGCCTTTACTGAAAGATTTTATGCTGAGTGAAAGACACTTTTGTGTTATCGATTGGAATTACACAATGGGAACGCACCTACAGACACTTAAAATGAATTTACATCGTGCAAGCAGAAAGCAGCACCTTTCCTTACCTGTTGAAAAGCTTTCATCTGTCACAATATTGTCTGGTCAAGATTTACTAAAATTACTATTACTTGTAAACAGCATGCATTAAAGTTTAATGCGGGGTAAATATTTTTCATTATGAAGGCACAGATATATAAATGATGCCTTCAGGATCATCTGGGGAGTAAATTTCAGTCTGACACCTCAGTTCGCGTGGTTCATTTCTCTGGGTGACTGATGTGTCCACAAACGTCGCTGCTCAGCAGGCTCTTTATTCAGGGAAATGACGGGCTTAATATTCGCTTCACAGGAGTCTGTTTGAGCAGACGGGTTCAGGTCTCCTGTACCTTAGGACGCTTCCAGGTGACGCCGCGGACCTTGGACGACTTGAAGCCGATGGATGAGGGCTCAGCCGGGAAGGTGTCATCCTCGAAGATCTCTCCCCTTTCCAAACACCGCTGCCTCAGTGCCTCGAAATCCTGATCCAGGAATCCGAGCGCTTGTTCAATGCTTCCCACACCCTGAACTCGGTCCCTGTGCTGCCGCAGCGTTTTCGCGATTCCAGAGCTTTGCATTTCTCTTAAGTTTGGATGCTCCTCTTTGGTTGTGACGAGCGTCCTTATGAATGACACCGGGATGAAGTGGGTCAAATATGTAAATATATGGGCGTGTACGGTGACGCATTTACTCCTTTAACTGTGTATAGTCTACTGATGAACAAACCCCCAAATTATACAGAAGTTAGAGAAAATTTATATAGTATTGCTAAAAAACCCACTCACCATGATGCTTATGACGGAGAGGTTTTGACACAGAGATCATCACAAGTGAGGTGTTTATTCACAGGCCAAAGCTACCAACAACCTGTTCACTGTACAGCCGGGGGCTCTCTTGGTATCCCCGACAGGCACAGTCATGGTGACATGACATCATCGGACATACGGTACGGTATAACACTTACACAGTACATGATGACACTTCACTGTACAGCCGGGGGCTCTCTTGGTATCCCCGACAGACACAGTCATGGTGACATGACATCATCGGACATACGGTACGGTATAACACTTACACAGTACATGATGACACTTCACTGTACAGCCGGGGGCTCTCTTGGTATCCCCGACAGACACAGTCATGGTGACATGACATCATCGGACATACGGTACGGTATAACACTTACACAGTACATGATGACACTTCACAGTGCAGCTTTTGCTCGTATTTTGCATTATGTTTTATGGATAAAGATTTGGCCTTGGAAACTGTGTGCACTCTTGACTGTGTTAACGGATTTGGAATTCTGGCCTACCCCTACACATTAACAAAGGAGCTGTGGCCTCTGACCTAAGGTCAGTGAATCACTGTGGAGACAAAAAAAATCCCTAAAAACAATAGAGGATGAAGCCAAGATGTAGTCTCTGGGATCGGACTTTTTAAACATGCCAGTGGTTAAGACTTCAACTAAATTTACAAAAATGCTTAGTTCTGACCTCCCCCCTCTCTTCTAAAAAGATGATAAAGCACTCTCCTAAAATTAAGTGCCAGCTTGTGGAAAATAATTGGGTAGGTGGTCAAAAAGCATATTGCAGGACAAGGTGTCGGCCGGAGCATACACACATTACCCTAATGTGGTGTCATTTCTAGGTGGCATCCACTCCCAACACTCTTTCCTGCATAGCAGCGTAGGTGCTTATTTTCGAAAAGATGTGGCCTCCAATCAGATGCCTGAAGAGTGCACATCACTGACGCTCCACTGCGGCTCACCCCTCTCCCAAGCTTGTGAGAAAAGAGCCATGTCCCATTGTCTTACAATAAGTGACACACGCATGACGATCTGTGTTATGTCAGCCTGAATGTGATCCAAATGCACAGTTCAGGAGGATGCAGTCCGCGTAGATGATGAAGTGCTGGAAACTCTCTGAAATGTGATGTCGTGTACTGATGTGTGAAAGCTGCATACATGTCCAATAACCAGGGGACATAGATTATTACAAGACTTCTGTCTCTTACACAATCAACTTTGAATCCGAACTCAATGGACATCTTGACGGGGCAAGCGATTTTGCTCAGAAATGTGACACGATGTGTCATGCAGCTTTTACTGTTGCTATGAAATTTATCTGAATGTTTCAAAACAATTTCTCTTCTAACCTCATATCCTGGTCAAGGTCAAGGGACACCTGAGGCCTATCACAGACAGCATAGGGCACAAGGCAGAGGTACTCCTGGGATGGGATGGTAGTTAATGTGAACTTTAACGGTAATAAAGACTTCTAACCTGATTTAATTTGTCACTTATCTTAAAAAGACAACAATAGGTTGTTTTTAGGTTAGGTTTTTACGTATCGCTGACAACTCAGACATTCATTAACCTTAATTTTGCTAGATTTATTGAAATTTATCACAATATCAGATGTAATACATAATCACTTATTAAGATGCTTAAAAAATAAAAGTGACATTACATCAATTCATTACATTAATGATGTGGCAAATTAAGCTCATTGGAGATCTATTTTATTCAGACGTTTTACAGTGGCTTATAATAAACTGAGTGCTTATAGTACACAGTATTTGTATTTATTTAGTGCTTTTTTGAGGCCTTGCAGTTGCTGCAGTCAGTCAATCTTCTCAAGTTGCTTATGATGCATCTGATTTTAGTGAAGGGCCAGGCACAGCCACTGCAGAAATGTCAAGTAGACAAAACAAATGTTAACAGCTGCACAATCAGAGCAAAACACATGTACACAGGCATACACACAGAGGGGACATGAATCAAAGCCACAACTCTGGAGGTGTGAGCCCACTGTTGTACTCTATATGAAACATGACTTACCGCCTGCCATTTTCTCTATTGCAGAAAAAAGTGTTTTGAACTGAAAACTGTATCTATGCTTTTCTTTTGCTGTCTCTGTAAAGCACTTAGAATTGCCTCTGTGAATGAAATGTGCCATATAAATAAATTTGCCTTCAGGTTCAGGTCCATTTTTAGTATTAAACATCGGGCTCGGGCTGGGTTCAGGTTTTTTATATAAGCTCTTTTTTTAATAGCCTCCGCCCGCCTTTTTTCATTTTCGCTCTGTAATTTGCATACCACCACGACCACCACGACCACGACCAGCACGACCACGACCAGCACGACCACCACCACGACCACGACCAGCACGACCACCACCACGACCAGCACGACCCCGCCCCTCATTCTCTCTCGCGGGCAGAGCATACCTTTGGTATGTAGTTATTCTGCATTGATTCAGTTTATAAGACTCTCTGAAAGCGGCCATTAGTTAGTTTATCGGTTTCCATGGTTTCACGCAGAGCACGCATGGCGCGAGCTTGGTTGTAGTCTCCTTTTTTCCCTTCAGTTAGCATTAAGGATAAGTGAGAGTTTACTAAAGGTAAGTGAAGCCTTAAGTTTGGTTATCCTTTATGTTTACGGTTTCATTGTATATGTTGTCAATCTCAGCATTCCTCTGCAGTCTTTCTGTTTAAGTAATAGTAAGACTGGCGAAGACGCTATCCGCTTGTTGAATGTAGGTTTCATGCATATAATCTCTGTTATCATCACGAACAGGGAAAGATTGTAATTATATTGTGCACTGAGCAATATCATATTATATCTATATACTAACTCGAGTTTAAATTCTTGGGGTCAACAGGAGGAAAAGAGGTGAAGAAAAGAGTGCAGGCAGGGTGGAGTGGGTGGAGAAGAGCGTCAGGAGTGATTTGTGACAGACA